>CM059872.1:28779589-28961464 GCA_030490815.1 Acer saccharum
CACCCTCAGGGATCCAGTTCTCCACGGGCGAAAAAGAAGGAAATACGTGCCACCATTGCCCCCTGCCTTAGCGTGTAAAAATGGCGGATCTCGCCGGGTTAGGGGGCCCATAACCCTTCAGCTTCCACATGAGACACAGGCACATCAATATCCTATAGCTATTTGGAGCGAGTTGTGCCGGTGCAATTCGAGCCTCTGCGAGGAATCTGGCGATAAAGGCTGAAGAGGAAGGGTTACCCCACAGCTGAGCATGGCACTATAAATGACAACCGCATTTTCGGGAGGATTCCACATAGCCCGATCGCCGGGTAACATCAGAGTCACTGAGTCTGGAATGTCAAAACGACTCTTATATTTGCGAAGCTCGTCCTCGCCAACCACGTTAACTTCCGTGTCAAAGGAACACGGACGATCTAGCGAAAAATGCAACCTGTCCCTTTGATGGTCTTCAACATCAGAATCAACAGTCGTCTGCGCATCTAGTAGGGATTCACGAGAAGCCCTAGGGGTGCGTCGTTTACTGCCACCTGGATTAGAGGATCTCGGCATCGTTGGAGAATCACTGTTGGAAGATGAAGGAGAGATGTTAGGAATAAAATCATCCTCAGAAGATGGGACATAAACAGAAATTGGGACCGGAGAATCCGGGTGAAAATTACGAATCAGAGATTCGATTTGTCTGTAGTACTTTTATCACCAAGCTCCATGGCTTGCATCATCCGATTAAAAAGAGAAGAACGTTAGGAAGGATCCATGGGAACTCACCAGAAAACCCTAGATTCGCAAAGATACGTAGGAGAATTGGGGACGCAGAGAGACAGGAATAGTCGAGTCCGGTGAACCGTCTGGCAATGGAAGGCACAGAAAAAAGGCTGTAGCAAATACTCGAAGAAACGAGGCAGATAAAAACGAAGGTTCAAACTTTTCTTTTTGCTCTAAGAAAAACAATGGAGGCATAAAAGAGGAATGAAATAAGGAAGAAGAAACGATCGGGCCTTAAAAGAGGGAACTTTGAAATTCAAAAAGAAAAATCAGAAAGAGGATACGCAATAAATGTGAGTGACGGCCACAGTAATCAGCCGCGATAGTCACCACCAAGTAATGGACATGTGGCATCTCGGGGGTCACCAAGCAGTCAGAATGTACCATCGCCTGTCAAGTAAGTGGAAGCGCCAGCAATTGTGTGGCTAAAATTAAAAGCTTGCACCGGAAGAATCAAATGATCAATGCAACGCGTGGTAAAAATAGAGAGGTAATTAATTATAAAACGCACCGAAATCTTTAAAGCATAGGTATAAATACTACTCGCAGGGGCAAACGAAGTAAAAAGAACAAGTCATTCGCCCAACTCGAAGTATTTATGGGGGTATTGTTGTATGTATAAATTCGCCAAGCGAACACGTCACCAAAAGAGTCAAATAGATAATGAAGAGAAGGTTGCCACGTCACTCATTGACCGAGTCAAAGGGAGAAAATGTGGCGAGCTAGAATATTGCTATCTTAAACCAATAAAGTCAAAGGCGTGGTCACCATAACTAGATATATACTCGCCACAGGTAGAACGCGGTAGCCGAAGGAAAAAACCCAGAAGTAAAGGTATTCGCTGCATCAGCGTACTAGGCCCGAACCGACTCGGCAGAAACACAGAAATCAACCCTAAACTTTAGAAGACCCACGGCAACAAGGAATCATAAAGAGATAGAGAAACATCCTAGCCCTGACAAAGGGGGGAATCCTAGTTCGAATCAAAGAGGGAAATCTACCACCAACGCGGCTAAAAACAAAGGGAAACCCTAAATTAAACATGTATAAATAGAACCATATATCCATGAGGAAGAGGTTCGAAAACGGAGAGAGAGAAAGAGAAGCAATCATATGAGAGATCTGAGTGTGTAACAAAGCAAATAAGACTAGTGATATTTTTCTGCCCTCTAGGGCGCCGTGGTTTTTTCCCATTCAAGGGTTTTCCACGTAAAATTCTGTCTCTTGCATGCATTGATTATTTTCTCGTCTTTCTTTAGGTTGATATAATTGTTGTGTGTGGCAATCCAAATTTCACCGTCAACAACACACTTATCCAATTACCCACCTTATCACTTTTGTTAGAAAAAGCACTGTACTTAAGTCAAATAATGAAATCATGTAATTATAATACAAAGAAATCAAGGACCCCGTTTTTCTCTGGTAAACATATAACTATAAACATATTTATAGCACATTTATCCACCTCATCACTTTTTACCATGTAAGTATTATTTGACTCAAGTGCATTTTTTTTTTTTTTTTTTTTTTTTTTTTTTTTTGTTGTAAAAAGTGATGAGGTGAATAAGTGTGTTATAAGTATGTTCATAGTTATATGCCTACCAGATAAAACTCGATTTACATGATTAGATTGTAAATTGTAATAATGCCACATCATTTAGACCCCAAATTTAATTTCAAATTTGGATAAAGTAGTATTACTTGATGATAAAACCAAAATGTTTTTCATGAGCAGCAGTAGTTAGTAGAGCTTGTTGTGTGTAAGTCGCACAGCGGAAAAGAAAGGTTTTTAAATTAATAAAAACAAATTAAGAATGATAGGTTTCAAAAACTTTATATCGTCTTCTTGGGACTTTTTGTATATACACGAATATGAGGAAGAGATTTGTTTTCATACCTTTGAAGAACACTCCTTCGTTTTCTTTCAATCTTTCTTTTCGATCCAATACCATTAAGCATTCCTAGCTATGCCCTGTGATCTAGCAACTGTGTGTGTGAGCACGTTATAGATTCCGGGAGCGGTTGAATAGAGGTTTGAGAGAATGGAAGACAACACCTTACTTCCTTTGATGAATTCGGCCAACCCCAATGAGAGGAAAAAAAATATTTCTTTTTTCTTTTCCCTCTATAGTTGCTGCACCTCTTGTTCTCTTTAGGGTTTCGAATCACTTCTTTTTCTTGACAAGTATATCTTATATATTAGGAATCTAGGCTTTAGTAATCCAAGTTAAAATAGGATTCCAAATCCTTTTTTAATTATTACTTTTTACTAGGGTTTAAATCTTTGACCTATTTAGAGTAGATAAAAATAATCACTTGTTATTTATTTGCTCTTGTCAATGTTAGAAACTGAAACCTCCATATGACAATTTAATAATTTTTAATTATTAATATATCAATTAAATAATCATATTATTTAATAATATTTAATTCGGCAATTAAATAATATATTAATTAAATAATCACATCATTTAATTAATTCCCAAAATATTTAAGTTACTTTCATAACATAATTAATTGGATCATCCAATTATCCGTGAGTCTTTATTACTATCAATCGTATAATGGACCCACAGTGTTAAGCTCCAATAATTCTTAGAAAAATTAATTAAACTCTTTAATTAATATGTTACAATTATTAACCTTGGAGTTATTCCACTAAAAACCCAAAGTTGTACTCTTGTAACTATAGATATTTTACACAACCAATTTTATCAGTGTCCATTGATATAGCTATTACATATGGCATGATCCTCCACAAGTAGTTCATAATTAAAGTTAGGTCATAAAGTCCGTTATGTCTCTCTAATTATATCTTTTTCTTAAGTACCATTGATTCTCTTGAATGATTATATCCTTCATTCCTTTACGGAAGAAGGAGAGCGCTCTTAATTGTTCAAGCACCAAATCAACCATTAAGGGAACTACTTATCTACTTTTCGCAAGAATGAGTGGATTCCACTATTACGTACATACCTTCCCAGCCACAAGCCAAACTGTGATTTTAAGATACAAAGATATTGACCGAAAATGATATTTTGATCTCACCCATGGTAAATCAAAAACCACGATCTAACCTAAAGAAGTCAGTAAGACACTTAGGATTTAGATTACCCATATATAGCCATCATTAGTCGATATATATGAATCTTTTCAACTAACGGATCTTAGTGACAGATTCATATAAATCGTGGCCCAGTCCTATATGATCACATCATATAAGGTGCCTCTATTCTCATAACACCATATGAGTAATCTAGGATAAGACCACCGTACAATACGAAATGGACCGCAGCTGTAGATTAACCACAAATAAAGTATTCAGCTTTATTGCTTTCTACAGACTATTTAGATTGCATGTCTCAAACTGAATTCCTCTATATATGATATTCATATACTCAGTTTAAGATTACATCTAGCAATCTTGGATGTTTACATCTATAATATAAGCGTATGAATTAATATATTTGAATGAAATAACTACTTCTTTTATTATTGAATGTATAACATTTACATATTACAATCTTTAGGGTATAAATCCCAACATTGTGTTGGCATCAGCTGCAAGAAAAGTAAAAGAACAAATTCTTTTATATTGGTAAAGAAGTAAAGAATCAACTCTCCAGAAGGTAGAAGGTAGAAGGTAGAAGATTATGACAGCTCATTAATTTTAGTCATGCTCAACATGCATACAATTGAACCTTTTTAAAAGGAAGAACCTTTGAAATGAAATTGCCTCGACATTTCTTCCTTCTGCTGTCGCTGTTCTCAAATTAAGATTCGGATTATATTTAAAGTAATAAAAGCGAAAAAAATAAAAAATTTAACTATTAATTACTTTGCTGACATATATATATATACAGAGAGGATAGTTCTTCTATCAGATCGTTTTATAATTTCAGGACGATCAAACACCTATATGTTTAAATAAAATGCTGATTTTTTTTTTTTAATTTATTACAATGTGGCTAATTTTAGGACCACCTGATATGAAAACTATCTCATATTTATATATATATACCATTAAAATTGACTTTGACTAATAATAACAAAGAAGATAAATCTTATTCCAAAAAACGTGATCTTTGACCAGCTAGCAGCAGCCAATTTTGATAGTTTACTGATCAACTTTGTTATACATCCTCTCTTAATACCAATTTAATGTTTCAGGCAACTACACCAATGAACTCATCATGAGCAACCCCATATTCTATTCCTTTTCTTTATCGTTTTAACAATTTTCTCCATTGATTCTGCTCATTCTTCATCATCATCAGCATGTCCTATAGATCTTAGCTATGTCGAAACATACCCTTGGAACACCTCTTCATGCCACGACCCGAACGATAAAAGCTGCTGTCAGACCCTTACAAGCCTTATTGGCTTAGGACTATCCCAACACCTCAAAGAAACCTCAATGTTCCAGCTACCAAATGCTACAGCTGCCTCTCTTCTTGCTGGTCTGAATTTCAAGCCAGACTCGCCGCCTTGTCGATCAGTCCTTCTTTAGTCCCGATGTGCTTCCAAAACTCAACCCAGTTTGTTGCCAACAGTTCTAGCTGTGCTGGAATTTTTACAATTAAAGATTGGACCGAAAAGGTCGGTCCAGAGTCTCAAATAGACATAGCTTGCAGCAAGTTGTCTGGATCACTAACACAATGTGGTTCATGTGTTGATGCTGGCAAAAAAGTGACTTCTCAGTTGGTTAGTTTAGCTCCGAATAATTCGGCAAAATGTTGGTATTTCTCCATCTTGTATGCTGCTGGTGTCATCAATGATCCTAAAGATGCCGACACAGCTGCTTGCATACTTGGTTTGCCTTTGATTAGATCAAGAACAAACCAGTCATCTTCACAATTGAGTAACAAAAGCCTAATCAGATTGGTTGGAGGGCTTTTCAGTGCTGTTGTTGCGTTTTGCTTGCTTGCGGAGCAATCATTCTTTACAGGAAATGGGATCGGAAAAGAAAGCGAAATGCTTCACACCAACAGTTTGTAAGCAGTTTCAAGTCCAGTGTGTTGCCTAGCCCAGGCGCGAAATGGTTTCAGGTATCGGACCTTGAACGAGCAACAGATGGATTTTCCCAGAAGAATATGATAGGCCAAGGCGCTTATGGGATCGTCTACAAAGGAATTCTCTCGGATGGGAATTCAGTTGCAGTGAAACAAGCTCTCGATTTGGACTCAAATGCGATGAGGACTTCTCGAATGAAGTTGAAATCATAAGCAATATCCGACACAGAAATCTTCTCTCTCTTAGAGGCTGTTGTGTTGCATGTGATAACTTGAAAGGTAAAAGGAGATTTCTTGTCTATGATTTCATGCCTAAGGGCAGTCTCAGTGATCATTTATCCGAAAGCCACACCAGAAGCCAATTAACTTGGCCTCATCGCAAGAAAATAATCCTAGATGTTGCTAGAGGACTCGCATACTTGCACTACGGACTCAAACCTGCCATTTATCATCGCGACATCAAGCCTACTAACATACTTTTAGATTCAGACCTCAATGCTAGAGTTGCAGATTTCGGGTTAGCGAAGCAGAGTTTAGAAGGCCAGTCTCATCTCACCACAAGGGTTGCAGGGACACATGGCTATTTAGCCCCGGAATACGCTCTTTACGGACAATTAACAGAGAAGAGCGATGTTTACAGCTTCGGAATTGTGATGCTGGAGATCATGAGCGGAAGGAAAGTGCTGGACATATCGAATTCATCATCGTTCTGCTGATCACAGATTGGGCTTGGATGCTGGCGAAAACCGGGAAAGTTGAAGAGATTTTTGATGAGTTTATAAGAAAAGAAGGGCCAAAAGGAGTCATGGAGAGGTTTGTACAGGTGGGAATTCTGTGTGCTCATGTGATGGTGGCTTTCAGACCCACCATTGCTGAAGCTCTGAAGATGTTGGAAGGTGACATTGATATTCCAAAATTACCAGACAGGCCATTGCCGCTTAGTCATGAGTCGTTTAGATCTTCTTTGTGGAATAATGTATCCACTAGTGAAATATCAGAAAGCAGATCAACCTTTACCACTTAACAGGCTTGTCATTGGAGTAGCAATTACGGATTCTATTTGACGCTCCCTCGAGAGGAGGAAAGATTCAATGGGAGAAAAGAGGTTAAATGTAATTAAATATTCAAAGCACAAGAATATAACAAAACAAAACATGAGTACAGTTTGATGTATAAATTTGTTTTTAAGTTTCCATGCACCAAATATATAGATACCTAAGAGCCAGTGTCAATCAGAAAGAAACAATTACAGTTCTGTAGGCCACTTTTGTAAATTCTGACTCTTGAAATAAATCTGTTACATTGCAAAAATGTTCTTCGAAAGGAAGATATGATTATGAACTTTCTATTCAGCATATCATTAATAGTAATAAGGGATGACACCACATTCAGTGCCTTTTGTTTTGGATTCGCTTTTAGTGAGCATCATTCCTGAAAGTTTGTTGACCTCGTACAGTATTCCAGCCGAGAACAAGAAGCTGCATCGACATTGAAGAACATTAACATTATCATTAGTGCAACATTTGCAAGGTTCTTAATGGCAATTAGCAATTGATTGTACCGATCTCTTATTTACAATCAGATTATTAATTGATTTCAACTATAAATTTTTAACCTGATCTACCGTAGATTACTGTACTTAAACCATCCAGACTGCCTGTTTGTCACAAGTTATCTATGTCACAACTATAATTATATTTTGCAGCATATACAAACTGCGAATCACATAGTACTCTTTACCTGTCTGACAATATGTCTAGTATGAATTTTAAGAGCTATTTTTTATTGCAAGTCTACAATAAACAATTTTTAACATCAGCTTGTTGTCAAATCGTAGACTAAGATAGATTATTCTATGGTATATGATGTAAAAGAGAAGAGATCGACCAAATTTCACCACAACTTTATAGCCACTGGAGTAACATTGTGCATGGCCTTTAGACATTGATACTGACTACAGTGAGTTTGATAAATGAACTATATGCCCAATCAGTTTTTGACTATATAACAGATGCATCAACTAACAAAATTTGCTTCATGACTTGACTGATGTTTCAAACCATGAAGATGGGTCATCAAGTAGACATAAAAAGTTCAGACCAATACTAATTTTCTGATGGCAACCGTAAGTCCATGTTAACGGGACATCCAGTAGCCTAAGATGGAGATGGCATCTTTTAGAGAAAATTAGATTGAGGTGCAGTGAGACTAATATCATGCAGATTCCCTTCAATCAAATGAGAGATGAAGAGATTAAAATTTAAAAGAGAAGATAAGAATATGGAATTGTTAACATGAGATGAGAAAATATTGATCAAGGAAAGAGAGATAAAATAGGAGTGAGAAGTGAAAACAAATTGAAAAAGGTGATGAAGAGAGGAGAAAGAAAACTTTAACTTAATCCACTGATATTCCATGGATCCCTCCATGAATATTCCTTAGGGTCTCCCGCAGATTTCACCCACTCTTTGATATTACATGGTGTTTTTTTTACTCCACCCAAATAACCTACTTATAAGGTTTTATTTATACTAGTTACAGAGAGCTTAGACCAATAAGGAAATCTATCTCTTACACCACTTAATTATTTCACATAAACACTATTTTTTTTATGACAAGTTTTCTTGCAAAGAAAAATCATTTCTTCAAGCATAAGAACTTCCAAAAACAAACATGAGATTGAATTGGATTGAATTGGATTAATTATAATGTTTCCCGTGTTTTGTGCAACATGAGATTAGACTAAAAATAGGACTATCTCGTGTTTGGTATGTAATGGGATTGGATAAAAATCATATAATAATAAATTGTAAAAATAATAAGTTATTTAAAAAAATAAAAAAAATAAAAAACAATCAAATGAAAGATTAGATTTTCCCTTCTCTCTCCTCCCAACTGCTTTCTCTCCTTTCTTTGGAACTTTCCATTCTCTCTACTCCATCTCTTTCTCTTCTTACCCTCTTAGTTTGTTACCACGTTTTTTCTGTTTTTTTTTTTTTTTTTTAATCGTTCTCATCTCGGCTGTCGAGTTCCTTCACTTTCTCTTCCCCCTTCTTCTTCTTCCCATCTCTCATCATGGGATAGTGACTCTTGTGGTGAATGGGTTTCTTTTGGGTTTAGGTTGGGGGTGGTCGCCACTACTACAAAAATGTTAAAAGATATCGCTAAAAGACATCAGTTTTTGGTAACCAATTTTAAAAAAACTTTTAGAAATCGGTTTTTATAAAAACCGATGTCTTAAATATTGCAGTTTCAAAAGACATCGATTTTTAGGAAAACCGATATTAAAAAAAAAATGTTTAGACATCGGTTTTTATAAAAACCAATGTCTTAAATATTGTGTTGAAAAGACAACGGTTTTTATAAAAACCGATATTAAAAACAAGCGTTTAGACATTGGTTTTTATAAAAACTGATGTGGATTCAGAAGCAAATCTGACCTATGTCCACATTCAAGTGTGCATCTCTAAAAATACTCAACATTATTTGCTCAAATTTTGACACAAGAAATTAGACATGAAAACAAACACTTTTCAATCAGAAAATATTCCAAAAATCAATTTGGAAAAGTGTGAAAATGAGCGATGAAAACAGCTCACTCGCGGATTCGCGAATCGCTTCTGACTTTTGACTGAATAATTGATCATAACTTTCAAAATACAGCCTAGAATTTTACGTTTTTTATACCGTTGGATTCGTATCAAAAAATCAAAGAACCCAGCATGGACAAAAAAAATTATTTCCTTTCCAAAAGATACAGTTTTAAGGAAAAAGTTTGCACAAAAATATCTCCAATCGCTTCAATTCTAACCTTTGACTAAATAATTGATCATAACTTTCAAAATACCGCCCAGAATTTTACATTCTTTATACCGTTGGATTCGTATCGAAAAATCGAAAAATCCAACATGGACAAAAAAAATTATTTCATTGCCAAAAGATACAGTTTTAAGGAAAAATTTTGCACAAAAATATCTCCAATCGCTTCTGACTTTTGACTGAATAATTGATCATAAATTTTAAAATACCATCCAGAATTTTACGTTCTGTATACCATTGGATTCGTATCAAAAATCGAAGAACTTAACGCGGACAAAAAATTTATTTCCTTGCAAAAAGATACAGTTTTAAGGAAAAAGTTTACACAAAAATATCTCCAGCATAACACAAAACCACACAATAAAAAATGAAATGAAAAATAAACCCACTAATAATTTTTTTTTAATATATATATGTTTGTAGTAGAAATTAGAATTTTGATTAGTTGAGTAAATTTAAATTTATCAAACAATTTATTTATTTATTTTTATTTCTAACAACTCATATAGGTTATATATAAACATTGTGCAATTGTTAACATATCTAATCTTGTAGTCAAGCGGTAAAGGCTTTACCATTTTAACTTTGAGGTTGCAACTTGCAAGTTCGATTCCTCATAATGACAATTAATTTTCATTATTATCAGAAGTGGTGAGGGCTGGACGGCGGGATTAATTTTAGTAATACATCAATTTTACATCACAATTTTATATAAAACCGATGTATTTTCTCTTGTTTTTACATCGGTTAAAAACCGATGTCTTTTGTACAGTTTTTTTTCTAAATCAGTCAAAAAGACATCGTTTTTAAAATTTTCAAAAACCAATTTCTTTTGTGTTTTTTGTAGTAGTGGCGATGATCTCCTCCGCTGAGAAGAGATCAGTTGATGAGGGTTGGGTGTTTCCGGTTGTTGGGGATGATGGTTAGATTTAAGTGTTAATTTTTTTGGATTTACTTTTAGTTTGATTTTGCTAAAAAAAAAAATGGTGGTTACTTTGATTTTGGTTTCGTTTGAATTTTTATTTTATTTTTTAGTTACTTAAAATCTAGTGTTGAATGGAGTTACAGGTGGGGAGTTGTGTGGATTCGGTTTCATTTTTTTGTTCCGGTGGGGTGTCAGTTTATGGGTTTCTATTTCTTGTTGGTGGTGGTGGTCTATGGGAGTTGGTGTGAGAGTTGGTGGTGTGGTGGTCTGTGTTCATCTAAAATTGTTTTTTCTAGTTTTTTTTTAATGGATTGAAGAAGAAGAACAGTGTAATTGGAGGGGATAAAATAATCCCCGTTGATTTGGAGGGGATTATTTTATCCTCCTCTGATGGGATAAAAATGATTTTGGACTAAAAATAGTCCTGGTTACCAGGCATCACCAAACACGGGATTGAACAAAAATAGTCCAATCCCAATCCAAAATTGGGCAATAAACACACCCTTATAACACACTTATCCACATCATCACTTTTTACTAGAAAAAGTAGTGCACTTGGGTCAAATAATGAAATCATGTAATTCTAATACAAAGAAATCAACGATCCAACATCATTTAGGAGTTTTTCTCTGGTAGACATATAACTATGATCACACTTATATCACAATTATCCACCTTATCACTTTTTGTTTGTGTACTTGGGTCAAATAATGAAATCATGTAATTCTAATATAAAGAAATCAAGAACCCCTCATATTTAGGAGTTTTTCTCTGGTAGACATATAATTATGAACATACTTATAGCACACTTATCCAACTCATCACTTTTTACCATGTAAACATTATTTGACCCAAGTGCACTGCTTTTTCTGGCAAAAGGTAATGAGGTGGTTAAATATTCTATAAGTATGCTCATGGTTATATGCCTACCAGAGAAAAACTCGATTTACATAATTATATTGTAAATTATAATGATGTCACATGATTTAGACCCTAAATTTATTTTCAAATATGGATAAAGAAATATTACTCAATGACAAAACCAAAATGTTTTTCATGAGCAGCAGTAGTGCTTGTTGTGTTGGCATCAGCTGCAAGAAAAGTAATAGAACAAATTCTGTTATATTGGAAAAGAAGTAAAGAATCAACTCTCCGGAAGGTGTGAAGATTGTGACAGCTCATTAATTTTAGTCATGCTCAACAAGCATACGATTGAACCCTTTTAAATGGAAGAACATGAAATTGCCTCGACCTTTCTCCCTTCTGCTGTCATTCGTTCTCAAATTAAGATTCGGATTATATTTAAAGTGATAAACGCGAAAAAAATAAAAATGTTAACTATATTAATTACAGATGTCACTAAATTTGTTGATATATATATAAAATATATCAGGACGAAGAATGTAGACCATAGATTATGGAGAAGTTTTGAAAAGTGCATACACTTTGAGTCAAAGTATGTAAATTTAGTAATCCATATTCTTCGTCCTGACATATTTTATATCAGCACAAACTCACAATAGAAAAACCAATATACAGATTTTCTATTGTCAGTTTGTCCTGACAATAAATATATCAGAACGAAGAATGTGGACTACTAGATTTACATACTTTGACTCAAAATGTATACACTTATCAAAACTTCTCAATAATCTATAGTCCACATTCTTCGTCCTGATATATTTATTGTCATGACGAATTGACAATTGAAAGATAGGTATGCTCCATTAAAATTGACTTTAAGTAATAGTAACAGAAGAAGATAAATCTTATTCCAAAAACGTGATCCTTGACCAGCTGGCAGCAGCCAATTTTGATAGTTAACTGGTCAACTTTGTTATACATCTTCTCTTAATACCAATTTAATGTTTCAGGCAACTACACCGATAAACTCAACATGAGCAACCCCATTATTCTATTCCTTTTCTTTATCGTTTTCACAATTTTCTCCATTGATTCTGCTCATTCTTCATCATCATCAGCATGTCCTATAGATCTTAGCTATGTCGAAACGTACCCTTGGAACACCTCTTCGTGCCACTACCCGAACGATAAAAGCTGCTGTCAGACCCTTATAAGCCTTATTGGCTTAGGACTATCCCAATACCTCAAAGAAACCTCAATGTTCCAGCTACCAAATGCTAGTGCTGCCTCTTCTTGCTGGTCTGAATTTCAAGCTAGACTCGCCGCCTTGTCGATCAGTCCTTCTTTAGTCCCTTTGTGCTTCTACAACTCAACCCAGTTTGTTGCCAACAGTTCTAGCTGTGCTGGAATTTTTACAACTAAAGATTGGACCGAAAAGGTCGGTCCAGAGTCTCAAATAGACATAGCTTGCAGCAACTTGTCTGGATCACTAATACAATGTGGTTCATGTGTTGATGCTGGCAAAAAAGTGACTTCTCAGTTGGTTAGTTTAGCTCCGAATAATTCGGCAAAATGTTGGTATTTCTCCATCTTGTATGCTGCTGGTGTCATCAATGATCCTAAAGATGCCAACACAGCTGCTTGCATACTTGGTTTGCCTTTGATTAGATCAAGAACAAACCAGTCATCTTCTCAATTGAGTAACAAAAGCCTAATCAGATTGGTTGGAGGGCTTTTCGGTGCTGTTGTTGGCGTTCTGCTTGCTTGCGGAGCAATCATTCTGTACAGGAAATGGGATTGGAAAAGAAAGCGAAACGCTTCACACCAACAGTTTGTAAGCAGTTTCAAGTCCAGTGTGTTGCCTAGCTCAGGCGCGAAATGGTTTCAGGTATCAGAGCTTGAACGAGCAACAAATGGATTTTCCCAGAAGAATATGATAGGCCAAGGCGCGTATGGGATTAAAGTTCAGACCAATACTAATTTTCTGATGGCAACCGTAAGTCCATGTTAACGGGACATCCAGTAGCCTGAGATGGATATTGCATCTTTAAAGAGAAAATTAGATTGAGGTGCAGTGAGACTGATATCATGCAGATTCCCTTCAATCAAATGAGAGATGAAGAGATTAAAATTTAAAGAGAAGATAAGAATATGGAATTGTTAACATGAGATGAGAAAATATTGATCAAGGAAAGAGAGATAAAATAGGAGTGAGGAGTGAAAACAAATTGAAAATGGTGATGAAGAGAGGAGAAAGAAAACTTTAACTTAATCTATTGATATTCTCTGGAACCCTCCCTGAATATTCCTTAGGGTCTCCCCCGGATCTTACCCACTCTTTGATATTACATGGTGTTCTTTTTGCTCCACCTAAATAATCTACTTACAAGGTTCTATTTATACTAGTTACAGGGAGCTTAGACCAACAAGGAAATCTATCTCTTACACGTACAAGGCTTAATTGTTTCACATAAATACTATTTTCTTTTATGACAAGTTTTCTTGCAAAGAAAAATCATTTTCCTTCAAACATAAGAACTTCCAAAAACAAACTACTTCCTTTTTCGTTGAAGATTTCCCGTTCCGCACATGCTTATTATTGACTACGATTCAGGTCATGGTTGCGCACCCACTTCCTAAACCGTTACAAGTCACCTGAAATTACGTCGCTCAGAAAACCGCGATCCATACGCTGAAACGAACTACTTCTTCAGTTCTTCATGGTCTTCAAACCTCCCTCAAAACAGCGTATCCAACTTCCAAACATTTTCCCACGTTTCCAGGAAGTTCCACATTAATTGAGTCTCGTTTGGTTCTCATTGAACCAGTTTGGTTCTCATTGAACCAGTTTGGTTCTCATTGGGTTCACTTGAGAATACAAGCCAAAACCTAACAACTTTGTCCAAATTTGGTGTCTAAATAATAGAGTTTTTCACTTGTAGGCATATAAATATGAGTATACTTAGGATGCGTTTGGTGCACGGGATAGGATTTGACTATTTTTAAGAGATGGGTTTGGATTGAATTGAATTGGATTGGATTGGATTAATTATAATGTTTCTCGTGTTTGGTGCAACATGGGATTGGACTAAAAATAGGACTATCTCATGTTTGGTATGTAATGGGATTGGATAAAAATCATATAATAATAAATTGTAAAAATAATAAGTTATTTAAAAAAAAATAAAAAAAAAACAATCAAATGAAAGATTTGATTTTCCCTTCTCTCTCCTCCCAGCTGCTTTCTCTCCTTTCTCTGGAACTTTCCATTCTCTCTCCTCCATCTCTTTCTCTTCTTTCCCTCTTAGTTTGTTACCACATTTTTTCTATATATTATTTTTTTTAATTGTTCTCATCTCGGCCGTCGAGTTCCTTCACTTTCTCTTCCCCTTTCTTCTTCTTCCCATCTCTCATCATGGGGTAGTGGCTCTTGTGGTGAATGGGTTTCTTTTGGGTTTAGGTTGGGGGTGGTCGCCGACGATGATCTCCTCTGCCAAGAAGAGATCAGTTGATGAGGGTTGGGTGTTTCCGGTTGTTGGGGATGATGGTTAGATTTAAGTGTTAATTTTATTGGATTTACTTTTAATTTGATTTTGCTAAAAAAAAAAAATGGTGGTTGCTTTGATTTTGGTTTTCGTTTGATTTTTTTTTTTTTTCAATTACTTAGAATCTAGTGTTGAAGGGAGTTACAGGTGGGGAGTTGTGTGGATTCGGTTTCATTTTTGTGTTCCGATGGGGTGTCAGTTTCTGGGTTTCTATTTCTTGTTGGTGGTGGTGGTCTATGGGAGCTGGTGTGAGAGTTGGGTTGGGCGATGATGACTGGTGTGGTGGTTTGTGTTCATCTAAAATTGTTTTTTCAAGTTTTTTTTAATGGATTGAAGAAGAAGAACAATGTAATTGGAGGGGATAAAATAATCCCCGTTGATTTGGAGGGGATTATTTTATCCTCCTCTGATGGGATAAAAATGATTTTGGACTAAAAATAGTCATGGTTACCAGGCATCACCAAACAAGGGATTGGACTATTTTTAGTCCAATCCCAGTCCAATCCTGGCCAACAAACACACCCTTATAGTACACTTATCCACATTATCACTTTTTACTAAAAAAAAGCAGTGCACTTGGGTCAAATAATGAAATCATGTAATTCTAATACAAAGAAATCAAGGATCCAACATCATTTAGGAGTTTTTCTCTGGTAGACATATAATTATGATCATACTTATATCACACTTATCCACCTTATCAATTTTTGTCTATGTACTTGGGTCAAATAATGAAATCATGTAATTCTAATACAAAGAAATCAAGAACCCCACATATTTAAAAGTTTTTCTCTGGTAGGCATATAATTATGAATATATTTATAGCACACTTATCCAACTCATCACTTTTTACCATGTAAACATTATTTGATCCAAATGCACTGCTTTTTCTGGCAAAAGGTAATGAGGTGGTTAAATGTTCTATAAGTATGCTCATAGTTATATGTTTACCAGAAAAAAACTCGATTTACATGATTATATTGTAAATTATAATGATGCCACATCATTTAGACCTCAAAGTTAATTTCAAATATGGATAAAGTAATATCACTCAATGACAAAACCAAAATGTTTTTCATGAGCAGCAGTGGAGCTTGTTGTGTTGGCATCAGCTGCAAGAAAAGTAAAAGAACAAATTCTTTTATATTGGAAAAGAAGTAAAGAATCAACTCTCCTGAAGGTATGAAGATTGTGACAGCTCATTAATTTTAGTCATGCTCAACAAGCATACGATTGAACCCTTTTAAATGGAAGAACATGAAATTGCCTCGACCTTTCTTCCTTCTGCTGTCGCCGTTCTCAAATTAAGATTCGGATTATATTTAAAGTGATAAACGCGAAAAAAATAAAAATGTTAACTATTAATTACGGATGTCACTAAATTTGTTGACATATATATATAAAAAATATCAAGATGGAAAATGTGGATTATAGATTTAGAAAAACCAATATACAGATTTTCTATTGTTAGTCAGGACGAAGAATGTAGACTACTGGATTTACATACTTTAACTCAAAGTGTATGTACTTATCAAAACTTCTCCATAATCTATAGTCCACATTCTTCGTCTTGATATATTTATTATCATGATGAATTGAAAATAGAAAGACCAATAGATATGCACCGTTAAAATTGACTTTGACTAATACTATCAGAAGAAGATAAATCTTATTCCAAAAACGTTATCCTTGACCAGCTGGCAGCAGCCAATTTTGATAGTTTACTGGACAACTTTGTTTAATGTTTCTCTTAATACCAATTTAATGTTTCAGGCAACTACACCAATAAACTCAACATGAGCAACCCCATTATTCTATTCCTTTTCTTTATCGTTTTCACAATTTTCTCCATTGATTCTGCTCATTCTTCATCATCATCAGCATGTCCTATAGATCTTAGCTATGTCGAAACATACCCTTGGAACACCTCTTCGTGCCACGACCCGAACGATAAAAGCTGCTGTCAGACCCTTATAAGCCTTATTGGCTTAGGACGATCCCAATACCTCAAAGAAACCTCAATGTTCCAGCTACCAAATGCTACTGCTGCCTCTTATTGCTGGTCTGAATTTCAAGCCAGACTCGCCGCCTTGTCGATCAGTCCTTCTTTAGTCCCTTTGTGCTTCTACAACTCAACCCAGTTTGTTGCCAACAGTTCTAGCTGTGCTGGAATTTTTACAACTAAAGATTGGACCGAAAAGGTCGGTCCAGAGTCTCAAATTGACATAGCTTGCAGCAACTTGTCTGGATCACTACTACAATGTGGTTCATGTGTTGATGCTGGCAAAAAAGTGACTTCTCAGTTGGTGAGTTTAGCTCCGAATAATTCGACAAAATGTTGGCATTTCTCCATCTTGTATGCTGCTGGTGTCATCAATGATCCTAAAGATGCCAACACAGCTGCTTGCATACTTGGTTTGCCTTTGATTAGATCAAGAACAAACAAGTCATCTTCACAATTGAGTAACAAAAGCCTAATCAGATTGGTTGGAGGGCTTTTCGGTGCTGTTGTTGGCGTTCTGCTTGCTTGCGGAGCAATCATTCTGTACAGGAAATGGGATCAAAAAAGAAAGCGAAATGCTTCACACCAACAGTTTGTAAGCAGTTTCAAGTCCAGTGTGTTGCCTAGCTCAGGCGCGAAATGGTTTCAGGTATCGGAGCTTGAACGAGCAACAAATGGATTTTCCCAGAAGAATATGATAGGCCAAGGCGCGTATGGGATCGTCTACAAAGGAATTCTCTCGGATGGGAATTCAGTTGCAGTGAAACAAGCTCTCGATTTGGACTCAAAATGCGATGAGGACTTCTCGAATGAAGTTGAAATCATAAGCAATATCCGGCACAGAAATCTTCTCTCTCTTAGAGGCTGTTGTGTTACTTGTGATGACTTGAAAGGTAAAAAGAGATTTCTTGTCTATGATTTCATGCCTAATGGTAGTCTCAGTGATCATTTATCCGAAAGCCACACCAGAAGCCAATTAACTTGGCCTCATCGCAAGAAAATAATCCTAGATGTTGCTAGAGGACTCGCATACTTGCACTACGGACTCAAACCTGCCATTTATCATCGTGACATCAAGCCTACTAACATACTTTTAGATTCAGACCTCAATGCTAGAGTTGCAGATTTCGGGTTAGCGAAGCAGAGTTTAGAAGGCCAGTCTCATCTCACCACAAGGGTTGCAGGGACACATGGCTATTTAGCCCCGGAATACGCTCTTTACGGACAATTAACAGAGAAGAGCGATGTTTACAGCTTCGGAATTGTGATGCTGGAGATAATGAGCGGAAGGAAAGTGCTGGACACATCGAATTCATCATCGTTTCTGCTGATCACAGATTGGGCTTGGATGCTGGTGAAAACCGGGAAAGTTGAAGAGATTTTTGATGAGTTTATAAGAAAAGAAGGGCCAAAAGGAGTCATGGAGAGGTTTGTAAAGGTGGGAATTCTGTGTGCTCATGTGATGGTGGCTTTCAGACCCACCATTGCTGATGCTCTGAAGATGTTGGAAGGTGACATTGATATTCCAATATTACCAGACAGGCCATTGCCTCTTAGTCATGAATCGTTTAGATCTTCTTTATGGAATAATGTATCCACTAGTGAAATATCAACAAGCAGATCAACCTTTACCACTTAACAGGCTTGTCATTGGAGTAGCAATTACGAATTCTATTTGACGCTCCCTCGAGGAAGTAGACTCTTCACAGGAGGAAAGATTCAATGGGAGAAAAGAGGTTAAATGTAAATAAATATTCAAAGCACAAGACTATAACAAAACAAAACATGAGTACTGTTTGATGTATAAAATTTGTTTTTAAGTTTCCATGCACCAAATATATAGATACCTAAGAGCCAGTGTCAATCAGAAAGAAACAATTACAGTTCTGTAGGCCACTTTTGTAAATTCTAACTCTTGACATAAATCTGTTACATCGCAAAAATGTTCATCGAAAGGAAGATATGATTATGAACTTTCTATTCAGCATATCATTAATAGTAATAAGGGATGACACCACATTCAGTGCCTTTTTGTTTTGGATTCGCTTTTAGTGAGCATCATTCCTGAAAGTTTGTTGACCTCGTACAGTATTCCAGCCGAGAACAAGAAACTGCATTGACATTTAAGAACATCAACATTGTCATTAGCACATACATTTGGAAGGTTCTCAATGCCAATTAGCAATTTGATTGTACCAATCTCTTATTTACAATCAGATTATTAATTGATTTCAACTATAAATTTTTAACCTGATCTACCATAGATTACTGTACTTAAACCATCCAGACTGCCTGTTTGTCACAAGTTATCTATGTCACAACTATAATTATATTTTGCAGCATATACAAACTGCGAATCGCATAGTACTCTTTACCTGTCTGACAATATGTCTAGTATGAATTTTAAGAGCTATTTTTTATTGCAAGTCTACAAGAATAAAAGTTAAACACCAATAAACAATTTTTAACATCAGGCTTGTCGTCAAATCGTAGACTAAGTAAGATTATTCTATGGTATATGATGTTAAAGAGAAGAGATCGACCAATTTTCGCCACAACTTATAGCCTCTGGAGTAACATTGTGCATGGCCGTTAGACATTGATACTGACTACAGTGAGTTTGATAAATGAACTATATGCCCAATCAGTTTTTGACTATATAACAGATGCATCAACTAACAAAATATGATTCATGACTTGATTGATGTTTCAAACCATGAGTCATCAAGTAGACATAAAAAGTTCAGACCAATACTAATTTTCTGATGGCAACCGTAAGTCCATGTTAACGGGACATCCAGTAGCCTGAGATGGATATTGCATCTTTAAAGAGAAAATTAGATAGAGGTGCAGTGAGACTAATATCATGCAGATTCCCTTCAATCAAATGAGAGATGAAGAGATTAAAATTTAAAGAGAAGATAAGAATATGGAATTGTTAATATGAGATGAGAAAATATTGATCAAGGAAAGAGAGATAAAATAGGAGTGAGGAGTGAAAACAAATTGAAAAAGGTGATGAAGAGAGGAGAAAGAAAACTTTAAGATAGGAGAGAGATTATTAAAAAAAAAATTAAAGAGGTTCCTCGGGTTTAATTCAGACTATTCAAATCTTATTGATCCAAAGGCTATAAAGTTGTGCCAATTGTGTCAAATATTAGGCTGTTGAACGTGCCTCGGGTGACACATTTAAACTAAGACTTGTTTTAATAAGTTTAAGCATGCTATCCTACACATATATTGACAAGGATTCATAATAAAGAGCATAACAACTATATCATATATTAACATTACCATGTTGTGATGCAGACTCGATGAACAGTGCTAGCAGCAATCAGTGCAATTGCTTCAGCTAATAGAACTGCAAACAAAGAAAATAACAAAATTATATATCATTCAAGTTCTTCCTAGAACAACAAATCTTGCAACTAAGGAGCCTCGCTTGAGCTCATCTACAGATCTACTATGGCATCAATTAAGTTAAATTCTAGATTCTAGTGCGCCAAAACTACATGGTCAAGTTTGGGCATGTTTTAAAGCAGTTAAGACTTTTAAGGACACAAATAGATAAAAGTGCATGTTTAAAAGCAGTAAAGAATACAAATACATAAAAAGGATAAGATTGTAATGTTCCCAGCCTTCTTCCTGATGACTATAAATAAGCATTGTACAGAAGCAAAGAGAAGATGACTTGCAAAATGATATTTAGAAGTTGGTTGCAAATTTCAAGGTTTCTTCACATGTCAGTTATTTGCAATGCTCTTTACTAAGTGGGGAGTTAAATCCAAACTTAACAGGAACAAAACACTATTGAAAGATATTTCGTCTCTCTCATTATTCATTTCCAGTGTAATCATAGCTGTAGTTCTTGTTGAATATTATATATGTATCACCAAGTAATTTCTTATACTTTTTTCATTTGTTCTTACCAAATACCTTTCCGACTAATTAAAGTAATTTTGATTTTTTATGTGCAATTTTTATTTATAATTTCACTTTGGATTGTTTTATACATAATTTCAAATGCACGTCCATGTCAAGCTCAGAACTGATGGTAGAATGCTAGAGTCTAGACAGAGATGATAAGGGGTAAAAACAACTACACATGAACACAGCACATACACACACAAGATTACAAGAAGGTTTCAAGAAGTGGTTCACATATGCACATGGACAAGCAAGGAATGAGCACCATGCATAGATTGGACTGGGTATCTCATATCTGTAACAGAGGCTTATTCACAACTACAGGGACAGATGCTAAATCACATTTCACAGAAGTAGCAGAACAAATATAATCAGCGGAGTAAACAAAAGCAGCCCATAGAAACACAGGTGACCTCTAATATATGCTCATGGACAAGCGTCATCCACCTAGGCCAACAAAAAGATCCTTCAAAAACAAGACCAGAACCCAACCAAAAAAAAATCTCAACAGAACCAAAATATCATCAGCAGAGTAATGCGTCCTCTATCAAACAAAGTATAGTAAAATACTAAAATCTACAGAATATGTTTGAATTATCAGCCTGTACAATCATTCTCCCAGCCTTTGCTAATATTATCTTGCTAATGAAGAAAACATAAAAACGAATAAAATGTATAAATAAGCACACTTACCGGCACCCCATCCAGTCTTCATGCCACTCGCTTCCTGGAAATTTCCAATGAACTGCACAAACAGCAAACAAAGTAATTATA
Organism: Acer saccharum; assembly: GCA_030490815.1. Classification (NCBI taxonomy): domain Eukaryota; kingdom Viridiplantae; phylum Streptophyta; class Magnoliopsida; order Sapindales; family Sapindaceae; genus Acer; species Acer saccharum. The sequence continues at coordinate 28,801,220 of CM059872.1, forward strand.
TTCCAATTTTACACGAGTCACGTGACAAAAATGACAAATTGACACCTAGGCTTGAAGGTTTGTTGCAGACTACAGGAATGTTGACCGATCCTTTTAAACAAAGGAAATAATGAACCAAATAGGGCAAGCTGTATTGTAAATTTGTAATAGAGCAACAAACACATACAAGGCAAAAATCAACATCCATTTGTGGCAAGAAGTAATAACAACTAAATACAAGTCAACTACCAGAGTACCAGGAAGGCAGGAAACAGAAACTAATGTCCGTGATTATAGAGAACAAGTTTACATATAAAGGCTCGTGGATTTTGCAAACTAAATAAACTAATCACAAGAAAAGGGAATAGCTTGAACGTACAATCATACACAAATTACAACTTAATTTCATGCCAAAGTTAATACCAAATTACTACTTAATCCTCCGTAGTCCGTACATAGGTCAACCACTTTCTCTATGAGTATAGTTCTTTTTGATGAGATTCTTTTTAAAAAAAATTCTTATTCATTACAGCCAAATCTCAGGGTTATGAACATAGTGTTCCTATCACATGCTGTTGACACAGAAATCAAGAAGATAGATACATTTTTTAATGTTTATTATAAGAAAAACCGAGGAAGTTAACTAACAAATGGCTCTCTGTTAACTGCAATGAAAACAGTAAAGACGTGTTAGAGCAAGACCTACCGGAAGCAGAAAAGAAGGATATCAACAGCATTAAAAGTGCAACAAAGGTTTCAGTATTATTCTATTACATAACAATCATATCAAAAGAAAACTGTGCAAGAATAAATAATAGTCCTAGTCCTATACGAAACAAGAATTGACAACTTACTGTTAGCGACACAAGAAATAGGAGAGAACTGATGAAGCCTCCAAGTATGGTAAACAACTCCGATGATGCCAACTTCCCTCGGTACATTTCTTGAAGAGAAAGAATGACAGTAAACGTAAGAAATGAATATAGCATCGAACTCCCTGTCCCAGCCATGGCCTTCAAAGTGCAGAACAAATAACAAGAACATCAGATACACAGTCAATGGATTTGAAACGTCAAACCCTAAAATAAAAGAATCATAGTCTAAAAATCCCACTTCAACTGAAAAAAGAGAAAAAGAGTATGAGCGGGAGCAGCATGCTTGACGTGGCCTATATTAACAATAGATAATCATTATTCTAAGTTGCAAAATGAAATTTTCTTACAACAGAATGACCAGCCGTCAATCTACAAAGCAAAAAGTCCTTCAAGTACAAATTACGTTGTATCTCTAGTTCAATTGTGTGGCAACAACTAATCTACCATAAAATAAACTTACGGATTGTGGTTGTTCTCCGGTGAACTAGATGAACTAACTACTCATATTCCTAGCAGAAGAAGTGATTTCATTTGGCACTACAAACTAACACACTCTAACAAACGAACAAAGCCATCAAAACTTATATATAAAACTACATTTCCTTCCTTATTCCCATATCCTTTCACCGCGAAATGGAGAATCACCAGAACGAACAAAAACATTAAACCTCGATCGAAATTTTGCAAGTGCCAAGTGTGTAATCGTAACAAGATGTAAATGGTCCGACTTTCAAATTTTACCTAAAATTTCACCGGAAAACAGAAAGAAAAATGACGATACGAAAGTATACCTTTAAAGACAAATCTGTCTGAGCTCGATCTCGATCTCTACCGCTGATTTGCTCAAGCGTCGACTCAACTGTTACCCAAATTCAGTAGGGACACTTTCTAATAGTGTTATAATAAGTTGAAAAGGGTAGGGGCAAAAGTGTCAAACCAGTAAAACACGAAAACCAAAACGGTGTCGTTTAGAAACAAGGTGTACGGGTGTAGTTGTTGACTGTTAATCTGTTATACTGATACACAGCCTTCCTGTGTATATTGTTTTAGATCAGTTGGAAATTTGGAATTTTAATGGCGGAATCGGAGTGTCCAGTGTGTCTGCAATCGTACAACGGCGAGGACACAATCCCACGCGTACTGGGATGCGGACACAGCGCCTGCGAGAGCTGTCTCTTGAATCTCCCTCAAAAATACACACTCACCATTCGCTGCCCAGCCTGTACTGTACTCGTCAAGTATCCTCCACAGGGCCCCACTTCTCTCCCCAAAAACATCGAACTCCTCCGTCTCCTCGATCCCAAACCACCACCCCAAAACATTTCTCGAAATGACCGACCTGTCCCTCACTTCGATTTCCTTCCTCCTTCTTGCTCCCCTGATTTCTACTCATCCTGGAAGCAGTATATTCTTCCAAACGACGCCGTTCTGCTTCTACAGAAATCTCAAGACGAAGCTGCTGTTTCTCTCGGTTCTTTAAAGGAGGTTGGAAAAAGTCAAAAGGTTAGTCTTGTTAAGGTGGTTTCTCTGGTATCTGATCAAGCTGATTCTGTTTTCAAATATAGTTATTTTGGGAGGATTATCAGGTGTTTGGGTGACATGAGAGTGCAAGACAGAGACGAATTGGCTTCTCTTTTTATAGCTTCTTTACATGAGACTAAAATTTGTAGAGTTTTGGGATTGTGGGCTGATTTGGAAGATGATTGTTTGTATTTAGTGTGTCAGAGACTAAATCAAAGTTTACAAAACTTGGATTGTTTCAGAAATGGAGACGGTTTGATTAATAATAATTGGTTGTCTGTTTTTGTGACCATGGGTTTGGAAATTTGTGAAGCATTACTTGCTTTAAGTAAACAAGGCTTGATTGCAGGTTGTTTAGGCTTTTCATGTTTCACTCTTGATGATTTTGGCCATTTATATGTCGATTCAAATGATATTTTAGTGATGGGGAGGAAGGTTGTGACAAGTATTATACAAGTTAGTTGTGCCGGAAGAAGAATTAGAAATGAACAACTGGGAGTTTTCTTTAGTGATTTGTTAAAAAGCAATGTGTTTTTGGGTCCGGAAGTGTTGTTTGAGTTGTTAAGTATAGAGGGGATTGGAGTGGAGTGTGGTGGGGAGTCTGGACATTCAGTTGAATATGGCTCTGATGTTTGGTCATTAGCCTGTGTTTTAATTGAACTTCTTGTTGGGAAACAATTCACTCAAGAGTTGATTGATTATATACAAAGTGTTAGTGCAAAAGCAACTGAAGGGAATAGTTTGGACTGTTTTGGGATGTACACGGGTTGGGTGGAGAAAGTGAGATCTTTGATGGAAGCAAAATTGGGTACAGAGTTTGTGTGTTTGCAGCAGATGTTGTGCCAATGTTTGAATTTTGATCCTGTGAGTCGCCCACTACTGACTGATGTGTGGAAGTGCATTAGGGAGCTAATTTTTAAACCTGAATTTGATAACATGATCAAATTGGATAATGTTGTTAACATGGAAGACAAAGGTCATTGTTTAGTTCTAGGTGAAATGTGTTGGTTGCCCAAGCGAAATTCAGAAACACAGGAAAAAGATGACTTATCAGGAGTAGAAAACAGTGCTGGAGCTGATATTGATCAAGTTGAGGCGGCAAGTGGTGTCCACCATTTAGTTGAAGGTATCTCGGAGAAACATTTCAAGTTTAAAGACATGCAGGGCCATCTTGATTGTGTTACTGGATTAGCCATTGGAGGTATGGATTTCACACAATGTTCTTATAATGCAAAGATGAGACTATTCAAATGAATTTATTCCCATGCTACACAATGCGCTAGTTGGCCGTGTAGCTTATTATTGCCTGCAGATTGCTAAACTTGAGAAGTTAGTGATATCCTTGGGATGGATGCTTTATCTATGTGGTTCCCAGTCATGTTCCCAATCATACGGAGACCAAGGCATTCCCATTTTGACTGTAAAATTGCAGGGGAACTTCTTGCAGCCAGCTAATGGAATACTGTAGCTGATACCATGGTTTGGGTCCGTATGTTTGGGAACTTGGCAAGCCTAGGGCTTGTGAATCTAAGCTCACTCCCCTTACTAGTTATATGTTCAGAACTTCTGCAATAGTTGATACTTGCTAACTGTGATCTGTATGCTTGATTATTAACCATTACTGAAACAAACACAACATTGTTAATGACATGTGGTGGGAGTTTCATGTGATGTGTGCTCATGCTCGCCTAGTAGAATATCTTAAGTTGCACCCATGTGTTCAGTTTTAAATAACACAGCTGTGATGGTACTCTTTTTCTTTGTTCTCTCTTTTCTTCTTTTTCCATCTTTGGCGCACATCAGGTTTGCAGAGCTTGATTTTTAGAATTGCTTGCTGTTTGATTCAACTCAACACTCTTGGACTTTGTTATCCTTTGTTTCCATTGTTTGAAAAATCTTGTATTCCCTGGGGAATGGGTCAAAAATTAGCTTGTGAGACTTGGCAACTTTGTCAACTTTATTCTGAATGTTTATTTTCTTTTCACTTGCAGGGGGATTCCTGTTCAGTTCTTCATTTGATAAAACAGTCCATGTATGGTCATTACAGGTACATACTTCAAAGGCAACAATCATTTTAGTGTTCTTGTTGCTGTAATTGTTATGGATCCGTATAAGAGATGGAATATGCACCAACACAAATACTTTCTACTTATATTCGTTTTTAGATACACTCTTGCTAAACTCATATATTAGGAAGGTTTGGCACATTCATATGAGACCTACTTTTTGCAGAAAATTTCGTTAGTTTCTTTTTCATAGATAGAACAATTTAGGTATGGCCCAAATCACAATAATTATAAGAGTTTGTATAAAGCGAAGAGGTCATTCTCTATATTACTCGGAAATTTATTTTATCTGTCTATCAAAAAATAAAAAATAAAAAAATGCTGCTGCTGCAAGATTGCTTAGGGATTAAATTGAATGTTGATGGTGGTAATATTGAGCGTTCAGATTGTATTTGAAAGGATTCTTAACAGAATGTATTCAGACTTGACAAAGCTTTTTTCTGTGCTTTGCAGAATTATTCATATCCCTGGTTGATGTAAGATTTAAATTATTATCTATAACATCTAGAAGTTTTATTTTGTAAGCCATGGGTTGACCGTGAGTAAATAAATAGAATTATTATAGATTTTGCAAATTATTCACCATTTCACCTGTACAATTTTTGTTAACTGGCCCTCCTAATTTATTTTCTTCTTAAATTGTAGGCTTATGGTCTATTACCCCATATCTATTAAGTATCTTCAGTATTTTTTGTGCAGGACTTTTCTCATGTACATACTTTTAAAGGTCATGATCAGAAAGTCATGGCTGTTGTCTATGTGGATGAAGAAGCACCGTTATGCATAAGTGGTGATAGTGGAGGTGGTATATATGTATGGAGCATTTGTGTCCCTTTTGGTCAAGAACCATTAAAGAAGTGGAATGAGCTAAAAGATTGGCGCTATAGTGGTATTCATGCCATGACCACTTCTGGGAAATATCTCTACACTGGCAGTGGAGATAAGACCATTAAAGCATGGTCATTTCTGGTAACAAATATTATTTACCACATGATCTGCTCCGTTTGAATCTACATGTTTTCATTTGTGGTAGATAATCTGGATTTTATTGTCTTTTCCAGGATGGCACCCTGGTATGCACAATGAATGGTCATAAATCAGTAGTTTCCACTCTAGCAGTATGCAATGGGGTCCTTTATAGTGGAAGTTGGGATGGAACCATCCGATTGTGGAGTTTGAGTGATCATAGTCTGTTGACTGTACTGGGGGAAGACAATGCAAGAACTGTGTCTTCTGTCTTGTCTCTTTCTGCTGACCAGCATAACCTTGTCACATCCCATGAAAATGGTTCTATAAAGGTTTTGTATTCATCAAAACTCACTTGTGCTAGTTTAGCTCCTTCTGTACTTATGGGCATATAGACATTAACACCTCATGGAAATAAAGTTATTTTAAACTCTCTAGGTGGCCCTGTAATAGCCTGCCAAAATTAGTGTGATCAATAAAGGCAGTCATTAGCATAAATAATGATAATGAAACAAACACAATATGAGCACCATAAATCATGAGAAAGATGGTAAAAATCTTATGGGGTGTTTGAACAGTATGTGATGTAGAACCAACACCATGAAAGTAAATAGATATAGAAATAGGGATTAGAGAGCAGTATTCTCTTAATCTCTTTCTCTCTCTAGGAACATTTTGGATTTTCTCTCTCCTGAGATATTTCTGCCATTTCAACAGTGTAGGGAAAGCTATTTATATGGAGACATTTTAGACATTGCAACTTTCAAATGGTTAAAAACATGAAAAACATTGCATGTGATTAAAAACAAAAATCAATAATTTTATATGGTTAAATTTCCAATCTTCCCTTGATTAAAATGCCAATGTAATAACTGTTTGTGCTCCCACTGATTCCCACACTGATATGGATTTTGATCTGGTAGGAAATTGCTTTGCTAGTTCTCAGCTAGTGGAAAAACCAATGTGGATTTGGTGCATTTCTTCCTTTTATCCTGATTAATTGTATCAATGATATTATATTCTTTCATTATTGCACTCACAGGTCTGGAGAGATGATGTGTTTATGAAATCCACACAAATACATAATGGTTCCATTTTTGCTATTTGCATGGAAGAGAAACGGCTGTTTACTGGAGGTTGGGACCAAACTGTCAAACTGCAGGTACTAATGTTGTGTTTGTTTGATTGTATTGATCAAGTCGTACATATATTGCCCTGAGGTTATAGCTGTTATGTGTCTGATGTTAACCTATTGAAGATTTTGTAGTACATATTTACATTTTCTTTTGAACTCATCAGCATAGCTATATCAATGTGTAGGAATTGATAGGAGATGATTTTCAAGTAGATGCCATACCTATTGGATCAATCCCTTGTGGTTCTGTCATAACAGCTTTGTTATATTGGCAAGGAAAGCTTTTTGTTGGATATGCTGACAGAACTGTCAAGGTAGGCCACATTTTTTTTTTTAATAATTTTATTTCAATGTATTTTCATGAGAATCACAGCATTGGCTTACATTTTATGCACTTCTAAATGGCTTCTATCCGAGACTTGTTGAGTTGCATATATTTGCAAATGGCAACCTTATCGAGTCTTCCATCTGTACTACATCAACCGTTTGAGTCTTCATTATCTCAGTTTCTATTTTACCAAACCATAGTAATTACTAAGAGTGACCGGAACTTTAGCTGGTTCTGTTGATAATCCAGTACTATCAAACTGGAATTGTCTGGTTCACAGTTTAATTGGCCGGGCTTGCAGGTCTTATTCAGATCCTATAGTTGGACAATTTGATTTTATTTGTGTTAATAGTATTACAATTGTTGTTTTCTGTTTCTTTCTTGGATAAAATTGATAAATCAATAAATCATTCATTTCATTTCTTTTTTATTTTTATAATTTCAGGTATATTATTATGAAAAGTGATTTTAAGCTCATCAGGTAAGCTGTTGTTACTTAATGTATTTTATTATTGCAGGCTTTCCATTCCATGAATTGATATAATGTTAACTGACTAAATGCTTCACTCCCCATCTAAAGCTTTACAGGCACTGGTTGAATCCTGACCTGGAATTTCATGGAGGTTATGCAATTGTCAATTATCGGGCGGTTTCCTACTTGTTGCTAGTCTGCTAGACATTAAACTTTATATATATATATACACATGTACATATATACACATGTACATACATTTGTATACATACACACACGGAATAATAGATATACCGAAACGCAAATGTCTGGTATAGGATGCATGGTCTGAAAATGCTGATGTATAATCACTTGTATTGAGTATAACATAATTGTATACATGGATTTACTTGGTGCTCTAAAAGGGGAGAAAAACTTGTGGGACAGTCTGCTTGAGCCAATATGTACATAATTACCTTCTGCCTTTTAACTTTTAAGAGGTCAACAGAAATGGCCAAAAAAGAAAAAGAAAAAAGAGAGGTCAATAAAATCTTTCTTTTAAGGAAAGAGGGCTGAACAATTTATTTAATTATTTATTTATCAGAGGAGAAAGATAAAAATAAAAATAAAAATTGCTTTTAATGAAATTTCTTATTGCTAAAACCCCATAATTATCTAATTAAAAAGAAATAGAATTATGCTACACTCACTTCATCACAAACCATAGTGTTTCTACTCAAAATCAAAACAATCACGGATCAAATAAATTGTAAAAGGAAACTAAACTAATTATTACACAAATTTACCTTGGTTATATGAATAATTACACTAAAACCGGTAAAAAAATCATAATGACACTATACTCCCCTTGACCGATTGACTAATGGTTGACCACCGTTATGTTTTTATAGTTAATTACGACCTTTGATTCAGGCACACAAAAAAAGATTGAGATTTGATTATATTGTTAATTTTCTTCATTTTTATTTTATCAAAAAGAAATTGATTTTAAATATTTATTTAAATAAAAATATTATAATAATGGATAGTCCAAAAAAAATCATAATAATTGATCTAATATTAAATTAAGGGTAATTTGGTCATTTTAAAATTTAGTGACGGTCAACTGTTAATCAAGGGTATCTTCTTGTAAATAAAGGAAAAATTCAATATGATGGTGGTATTGTATAAATCAGGAGTATATTATTGCAATTAACCTTATCTACTCAGTCTTCCTCTACTCTTAAAATTGAATTAATAAAAAGACCAAATTATCCTTAATCATGGAAATTTTAAAATGAAGATAGTTATATATATATATATATATATATATATATATATATATGGATTAATTTGATTGTATATATGCTTGTTTTGTTTGAATTTTATAATATGAAGTTATGAATGAACTTGACAATCACATGATAATACTTATTAAAGCCTGGAGGCTTTACATACACATGATAATGTGTCTTTCTGCAATTCATGTTTATTTATTTGAATACGAGAGAAAGTGAGCTGAAAAGAGAAATTTAAGTCAAAGGGCATTTTCTAGACTTCAAATTAGGTCAAGAGAAATATAATGTATCACACGTGAAAGTGATGCTAATTGTGTATGGGAGTTGCGAATGGATATGAATGCATTTGCAATCTGATGCAGCGTGATAGGTGTGATCAAACCCTATTGATTCTGGGAATACCCAGGACTATGAACACATTACTGACTCGTTGATTCACATGAATACCGAGAGAGCAATCACATACAATTTCATAACCGAAATTTTATTAATCAACTCAACTCTACTATCAAATGGTTACAAAGCTCTATTATATAGGAGCATGACAATTTATATAAAAGGAAACAAATAAAATCACAATTTTAATCACCAAACAAAATGCCTCCATCATCTCTATGATTGGTCAAATCACATAAATTAAGCAATTTCCTTCAACATAGGTGATTGATGAAATTGCATAAATCAAGTTGTTGTCAACACCATGATTTATGCAATTCTCCTATAACTTGATCTTCATCATTCCCACTATGGTCAAAAGAATTCGTCCTCGAATTGTATGATGAGGAACATATGAATCATAAAAAACAACACATAAAACTGAAATAACTAATGCAACGGAAAAAATAACACTAAAGAAAATTGAAATACAAAACGGGATAATTATTTTGAATCCATTGATTCTTGGAATGCCGAAAATTACAATTCGTTGATTCTTGGAATGCCGGAAAGTAGATCTGTTGATTCTTGAGAATACCGAAAGTGAAATAAGAACTAGATGTTGTTGATTCGCAACGAATACTAGCAAATAGATAGATAAATCGATGTCGATTTGGCTATGATATCACAATGATGCAACGTGATGGGTGTGATCAAGCCCTGTTGATTCTGGGAATACTAAGGATTATGAACACATTGCTGACTTGTTGATTCACATGAATACCGAGAGAGCAATCACAAACAATTTCATAATCAAAATTTTATTAATCAACTCAACTTTGTTATCAAATGGTTACAAAGCTCCATTATATAGGAGCAGGACAATTACATAAAAGGAAACAAATAAAATCACAATTTTAATCACCAAACAATATGCCCCCATCATCGCTATGATTGGTCAAATTACATAAATTAAGCAATTTCTTTCATTATATGTGATTGATGAAATTGCATAAATCAAGTTGTTGTCAACACCATGATTTATGTAATTCTCCCATAACTTGATCTTCATCACAATCTTGTGTGATTTGCTAAAAACTCGTGGTGGGTTGTTAGATGATGGTAATGTCACCATAGAGAAGCAAGTTGCTACTTTTGTAAACATTTTTTTTTTTTGAACATATGTACCACCAAATTCATTTAAATATCCATTTAATAAAGGCATAAAGATCAAAAAAATCATTCAAAAGGGATCCCTAATAAAGATTTTTGCAGGCAGTAGAGGGTAGGAATAATGGGAATGGAAATCGGTTATCAGTTGTCGCTACTGGTTTAGTGCTAGCTTTAATTATGCGAATGTACCAAATGGCTACGCAATAGTAGCCAGACAATGATATCTATGTGGACTGTGGTTAGAGTGTCATTTTTTAGGAGTAGTTCAATGTTAGAAAAGGATGATGTAGTGTTGCATGTTAGATGAATTTGCAGCAGATTAACAATAGTGCTGGAAATGTGTTAAATGTGAGAAAATGGACAATCTCTGACAGAATGTTACTGATCTTTGTGGAACTGGTGGCAATAACCATGCTATTGAACACTACCCTCTTGCTGTAAATTAAGCTTGGGACAATTACTTCTGATCTGGAAGTAGCAGGTAATGCTTCCTTTGCTGTAAATTTATGCTTGCATGTAGTTTTATTTATTCTCTGTGTATTGAGTCAACAGAAGAACATTGGTAATACATAATGCCAAACTAGGACTTGCCAAATCGATAAGAGAGGGGACTATAGCTCTGTTTTAGTCTTAGGGTGATAAGGAGGCTAAAGAATTACAGTTCTTGAATTTTCAGGCTTCATCAATATATATACACAGAAGAACTAGGAGGAGAGAAGATAAAAAAAATCAGGAAGAATTCTTTGTTATCATGGTGGAAAGTGCATAGAAAGAGCAAACTAAGCATGGAACAAGTATCAAGCTAGTAAGCCACGCCACAGGAAGAAGGGTCATGTTTGATGTTTTCGATCCAACATCTAACAAAAAAGTTTCTGTGAACCACAACATATAAATGTCTAAAGAACAAAATATACAAAAGGAAGGTCAACTTCAAAGTTCAGACTGATCATCCCACAAGCGGGTTGCTCTCCAATAGCTGGAAATATTCTCTCAGTCTTGCTAAGGCTTCCATAGATGTAGTTGTTCCGCTCTTAATGGCTTTCATGATTTTTTAAACTTCGTCATGTGTGTTGGTTAATTCCTTAAGATCAACATAGAGCATGTCCACTGTTTCAGTAGCCCAAAGGTCACTTTCTAATAATGAGTTAAACTTTAGCAAACACGAGCCAATGTCATCCACATTGCCGTAAAAAGAAAATACAAATTTTTTGAAACTCTACCAGACTTCAGCTCTCCTAGCTCTTTTGCCTTTATAATCCTCAACTAGGTTTTGCACTAGGTCCAGCTCTCTACAGCCCAGGGCTTCACAAACTCTGCCATACATGGTGTACACCACAGCATCACTGCTCTCGTAAGAATACAGTAGGGCTTTCACCTTGTGCCAGTCGATAACGTTCCGATTCGCCATCCCTTTTAACCTAACCTGAAACTGAAGAGAATAATTTGTCAATTGTAATTCTGCACAAAAAGGAAACTCTACCATTGTTGAAGAATCGACGTAATTGGACACTTGAAGAGGAGGATGTATTGATTAGCATCCTCGAAGGGATTGTTGCTAATGGTAGTAGATGCGATACTGGTAGTTTTAGGTCTGGTACCTATGAGCATGTCATTTCAAAGATGCGTGAAAAAATTGAAAATATTACCATAATGGTAAAACATGTGCTAAACAAAATGAAGCGAATGAAAGATAGATATTTAGCAGCCTATGATATGTTGAACACAAGTGGGTTCGGTTGGGATGACACTTGCAAATGTGTTATTGTTGATAGTCTTGAAATCCTAGAGGAATACTTAAAGGTTAGTTGTTAAATTAATTCTCATATATATATATATATATATATATATATATATATATAAACAATTAATAGGTTTATTTTTATAATATATATATAATAGTTTTAATATTCTAACATATATTTGTTTGTTGTAATAGAAACATCCCAACAAGAATTATGCAGCTAATAAACCATTCCCACACTATGAACGATTAGTAGTAGTGTCTGGGAAAGATCGAGTAACATGCAGTATGGCTGAAACTGTAGCAGATGCTTTGGATCACATGTAACTGGAAAATGATGAGTCGGACACATCTGGTTTCACTTATCCTATGTCTACTCCCTCCAATGTTGCCTCTAGGGATGGCAATTTTACCCGGACCCGCGAGACCCGAACCGAACCCGAACCCGAACCACGTGGGTCGGGTCTGGGCCTCTCTTTTGGTTCGTGGGTCGGGTCGGGTCGGGTCTGGGTCTAATTAATATGACCCGATTCGGGTCTAGGTCGGGTCTGGGTCTGGGGAAAAAATTTGGACCCAAACCCGTGGACCCGACTGTTTTGATAATATATATAAACCCCCCAAATCCCTAAACCTAATTTCCTTTTTCATTCTTTGCTTCTTGCCGCTGACTGCTGTAGGCCTGTAGCTCATTCTCAAATCTCAAACCACACACCTTTGAATTGGATTTGCTTCTAAACCTAATTTCTTTTCATTCTTTACTTCTTGTTGCTGACTGTCGACTGCTTTTTTCACATCTTTGCTTCTTTGCTTCTCTACCTTTGAAGTTTCGACCGACAGTTCTCTACCTATGATAGTTTGTGAATTGGATTTGGGAGTTGGGACACTGCCACACGGCTCACACTGGTATGTAATTGCAGTACTTTATATATATATTGTTGACGGTGATTTTTGGTGATCACCAAGTCAACGATTCGTTTTCGAATTACTGCAATTTATATTTGAGTATGGTCAAAGATTGTAAAGAAATAACAGGTGATTTACGTGATAAAACTCCAAAAGATCGGAGAAACATCCACGGGATCGTTGCCTCTAGCAACAAAGCCAAATCCACTATGAATCACGATTACAAGATGAAGAATGACAGAATGATTACAAGCTTTTCAATACGTTTCTCTCTATCTCCTGTTCTACTTCTCGCGTGTCTCTGCTTTATGAATAAAAGGGGTATTTATACATGTTGTATCTAGGGTTTTAAGATGACCGCTAGGGTTTAGTGTTGTGGCCCCCAAGTCTCGAGCGGTTTCCTAGTCCTATTTAGATTGTACTTCCCTTTTTCGGCTGTATTTAATTCTGAATGGAACTCTTTCTCCTTTATTTACGGGAGAACTGCTTGTTTCCTTTTTTACCTCTTATGATCCACATCGTTGCTTATCGTGGACCTGCCGGTTGCTGATTGCAAGTGTTGGTGACTGTTTTATTGTTTCCCGAGTGAGTTTGCCCGAGTGTGCCCGAGTGTGCCCGAGTGTGTCCGAATCCGATCTGCTGCTCATGCTGATCGTCTTTGTTTGTAGTCGGACTACTTATCCTCTTTTCCGAGTAAGTTATCGTGAAGGTTCATACTCCATAGGTTGACTTATCTTGACCTCTGCTGACCTGGCCTTCCATGGTGATGACGTGTCTTATCACGACTATTTTTACCTATAACAATACCCCCTTAAATATTTGAGCCGATCACGCTTAGTCAAGTTCTCTCGGGTCTAATATTTAACTTCGATATTTCTTTATAGTTAATCCTTACTTGTCGTTTCCTGCATTAAAGTATCCTCGTTTGGATCAGAGCTTTAAATGACGTGTTTTAATTGCGACCGCACACGTTTGATTTATCAATCATTTCAAATCTTTATGATGGCGATGCTTCTGCTCTTTGGCGGCGCCTGACGTTCCCTTGCTGCCACTTGTCCCTATTTGTTTGGCTGTGGTACGATGTATTTATGGGATGTGACCTTTCTGCTCGTCTGCGCTCAACCCACGTCATCAGTCCTAACCTCTCTTTTTTCCCGCTTTTTCTGCAACCGCCCCTAGGGTTTTGGTATTTTTAAAATCGAGACGTCGCCTATATATTCTGGTTTTGATTTCTTCTCTTTCACCTTTTTCTTTCATTTTTCGCTTTTTATCTTCTCTTCCAGTATCTTTGCGTGCTCTTCGAAGGAGGTTTTATCTGTGCCTTTTGATCCTCTGTTTTCTGTTTGGTTTACTAGCCCGTTTTTTCTAACCCTGCCATCCTTGAGTTTACCTGCTTCTTCCCCCAGATTTTTTCTCGGAGGCTTTTTCTTCTGCGATCTGCGCCGTCTTCATTCTTTACTTCATCAAGGTTAGTCTTTATGGATTCCGGAGCTAGATATCGTCTTTTTACTGTTGGTATGATTGCTATTGAGCGAAATGATGCTTTCACTGCGTCGGTTGTTCACAGGTTATTAGACGAGCCCCGTTTCGATCAGCCGCGCTATACCGACGTTGATATTTCTGGACTTTTTCCGGAAAGGCCTGCAACTTCTGAGGTTCCTCCTGCTTCAGAGATCCCTTCTGTTTCTGCCAGTTCATCACCACCTTACTCATACCAACCTGAAGCTTGGTCGGATTCTTCTGCTTGTACTGATATTCGCCCGAGCAGAAGACCAGGAAAGAGGATGACCACTCGCAAAGTTTACAAAGACTCGCATTCTCGGGAAAGCCGGGTGGCGGCCCAAAGGATTATTGAAGATGATATTGAAGAGGAGCACAGGGCCGCTCGTATTCCCTTCTCCCCCGAGCGTATTTGCGTTTATGATGTTGAGCCGAACGTGGTCGGCCCTGACGAGATAACGCGATATATGCGGCGGTTCGATTTGGACAGCAATGAGATTTCGCTGATTCCAGCCGAAGGTCGGGCTGCATGGAACCCACCCCCCAGCCACGTAGCAATTTATGGGTCCATGCTTACCTGCAGCGTCACTCTTCCTCTTCAGCCTTTTATTACTTGGTTCTTGGCTGAAGCCCGACTCGCTCCGGCCCAGCTAACGCCGAACAGTTATCGCATCCTGATGTGTATGTGGCACATGTGGCATAGAATGAAGCGGCCACCTCCCACCCCTCGCGAGGTTCGCCATTTTTATTCGCTAAGGCCAGTGGGGAAGACCGGGATTTATTTTCTCCAGTCGAACCAGCCCGAGTTCTGGATTCCAAAGAATGTCGTGGTCAAGGGCAGTGTCGAACCGACCACGGACGAGAAGATGAAAGGGTTCGTTTGGGGCTTCCCGACCTCGAACAAGTTTTGGAAGAACAGCTGGTTCTTCGTGGGCAAAGACTGGGGCCAATCGATTAGTTTCGACTTGGACGGCACTCAGATGACCTGCCGGGTTCCTCGGTACTTCTGCACGCCGCAGTGGAACCATCTAACTTCAGCTTTTACTGATGAGGAGCTGAAGACCTTGGCTCGGGCGGCAGTCCGCCCCCTAGAGAAAAGGGGAAAACCCTATCTCTATAGAGAGGGGAAAATGATCAAGGCCCATCTCTTCCCTCAGATTTCCGCGTGCCGCAGACGCCGTAAGTTTACTTCTTGTATGCATTTTTTATTTGCAACCTGACTTCTAAGCTTGCTTGCTAACTCGGATTCTTCTCTTTTTTTTTTTTTTAAGTGTTTGATGTAGATATAGTCAGTGATGGTCTGGCACGCCGGATGAAAGGCATCGTCGAGGCGAGTCGAAAGGCAGTCCTTCGTCAGCGAGATGCTGGGATAGCCCCTCCTGAAGACGAATCTGACGAGGGTACTCCCGGGAACGTTCCCGAGGGAGGTGATGAAGAGGGAGTACCCGATTATGTGCCCGAGGAGGCTCACGATCAAGAACCGACCGTGTGTTCGGCGGGAGCTGAGGGCACCTCGGGGAACTTTGGAGTAAGTAGGACCTCTGCTGATTCGGGCAATCCCGCAGGTCCTTCCTCCAAGGGGAAAGAAAAAGTAGGGGATCTCCCTGAGCCCGAGCAGGCAAATCCCCCCAGCGGATCTGGTTCTCCCCACTCTGCTGCTGATATGCAAAACGTCCCTTTTGAAGCAGTTGGGGGGCCTTCAGGTGCGGTAGCTCGGAGTTTCCGACTTCAGTTGAACCGAACCGTTCTTCTTCGAAGATTCCTGCCTCTGCTGATCCGATTTCTACTCCTGGGGACAGCAACACTGAAGCTGGGCAGACTGGGAAAAGGAAGGCTTCGTTTTCTTCTGGTCGCCCTTTCCCCAAGATTCCCCGAGTAGTCGCGTATGTTAATTCCTCTTCGGAGGACGAGGGGGAGGGTGATGCGAGCGTGACCCCTCCGCGGGAGCAGGTCAGAGAGAGTGCTGGTGGCTCAGCCGGCCTTCCTCGGGCGGCCCCGTCCGCTGAACTCCCCGAAGGCGATGTGGGTGATATGGGCTCCTCTCCCCAAATCGATGATCCCACCCCCGAGACTATTTTCAGGGCCATGGCTTCAGGCCGAGCCTATATTGGGGAGGATCGTTGGAGTCATTTCAGGACCGGGACTGTGTCTGACCGACTCCGCAATTTCTTCAACAGCGCTTCCTACGTGAGTGACTCTCATATGCGTCATTTCGCATTCTTCCTTTTTTTTTTTTTTATATTTATATTTGTTGTTGATTTGTTTGTTGCAGATGGTGGCCGAGATGTCTGGGGCTTGCCAAGCTGGCGAAGCCCAAGCGGAGAAAATAAGAAGGCTAGAAGCCCAATTGAAGGAGAGCGAAGATCACTGTTCTCGGGCTGAATTAGCTCGTCAGGAGGAGGCCAGGTCGAGTGAGATGCTCGTAAACCAGTGCTTAGCACGGCAAATGGAAGCCGAGCAACGGGCATCTTCTGCTGCTGAGGAGGTCAGGACTCTGCAGGATCAACTGTCATCCACCCGGGAAGCCTTGCTTCGAGCCGAACAGAACGCCGAAGACGCCAAGTCTACTTATGAATGTCGAATCGACGACTTGGAGTGTCAGGCCCTAACGGCCAAGGAACTGTCGAAGGGAGCTAGGCTGGAAATGAAGCTACAAAGCGTTGACCGTTTTAAGAAATCTCCAGCCTATGATGCTCTGCTTCTTCGGGAGTTCCAGCGTGGAATGGTCTCGGCCGGCGAATTTTTTAAGCAAAAGAACAGGGCGACTGATCGGGCCCGGGCCAACTGGAGCCTGTCAATTAGGAAGCATGTGGATACATCCTTGGAGTCTCTCCGGATCCAGATGAAGGAGTGGCGGGCGTATTGTAGAAGTAAAGGAAAAACGCCGCATCCCATGCACCTTGAGGTTCCGACCGCCGAGTCGTTCTCTACCTTTTATGCCAGTGAAAGGGCGAGTTTTAACAACGAGATACCCGACTTGGGGCCCGTTCCCGGTACCGACTACAGTCACTGGATGGATGACGAAGAAGATGTGATCGTATGGCCATCGGACGACAGTCTTCTGAGCGAATATGTGATGGAGCCTGACCCTGATGTTGGCAGAAGCAGCTCACCACCCCCGGCGCCTTCCTCTTGATCTTCAAGCCTTTTTGTAACTATACTTGTACATCTTTCATATCATACATTGTATCTTTCTATACACTATGAATATAAGACCAAATTTTACTCTTACACTCTATTTTTTGCCGAGTATCTTATGTAACTGGCTTATCAATTTAGACCGAGTATCTTATTTAACCGGTAACTAATTTTTGGCCGAGTATCTTATGTGACTGGCTTATCGATTTAGACCGAGTATCTTATTAAACTGGTAACTAATTTTTTGGCCGAGTATCTTATGTGACTGGCTTATCGATTTAGACCGAGTATCTTATTAAACTGGTAACTAATTTTTTGCCGAGTATCTTATGTGACTGGCTTATCGATTTAGACCGAGTATCTTATTAAACTGGTAACTAATTTTTTGCCGAGTATCTTATGTGACTGGCTTACACCCTTTGATTTTTGGGGTTGTTCAACCTTCACGTTGCGTCGGGGCTCGCCGCGACCATACGTTGAGGTCCTTGCACAAGTCACCTAGGACGTCTCCTGGTTTTATCTGCGCAAGGGTTCGTCGAATCGTTGGGGTACTTTGTACCGGCCAACACGACTGCGCATCTCACTAGTCTTTCTAGCGGCGCTCCGAGCATTTTCCCAGTTATCCTGGTGCCTCGGTTTTGCCTTTTTGCTAAGGGACGCGTTTGCATCGCTTTAACTAGGCGGGCATGCTACTACAGCTTTTCCGCCCTTCGAGCACCACTCGTCCGCTCTTTCGCGGCCTTATAGCGCTCGATTTTTTCGGCGTTTATTCGGTCGCCTTGAGTGACCTCCATTGAAATATTGCTCATGGATTTTATTGATTCCGCCACATCGTATTTGCAACTGAACTTTATTAGATGATCATGAACATGAAATTAATAAATAAATCTGAAATTTCAACGCAGAAACTAAAAACTGAGCTAAAGCAGAATAAATAAACTGTAGAACCATAACCGGATTCTTTTAGGGATAGAAGATCTTCAGATATTGTGCGTTGCATGGTCGGGGGTACCAGGCTACCTTCTGGTCGGGCTATCATGTAGGCCCCGTGCCCTACGATTCTCTTGATGATATATGGCCCTTCCCATTTGTCGGCGAGGGATCCTGATGATTTATCCTTGGTATTCGGTGATACTCTCCTCAGCACTAGATCCCCGAGTTGGAATCTCCGCTCCCGAACATGAGAGTTGTAGTACCTAGCGGCCCTTTGCTGGTATGCGGAATTTCTTACTTGTGCTGCGTCTCTGATTTCTTCAAGCTCGTCTAGGTTCTGCTGCAGCATGTCTATATTGTGCTCGGGACTGTATAGCTGGACCCTGGGGGATGTGAAAGTAGTTTCTGCTGGGATAACAGCTTCTGTCCCGAATGCCAGCGCGAAAGGAGTTTCCCCTGTGGAAGACCTCACAGTTGTTCGGTATGCCCATAGCACCTCAGGCAGTTTGTCTGCCCAGCCACCTTTCTTTGCCTCTAGCTTTGCCTTCAATGTGTGCTTGATTACTTTATTCACGGCCTCCGTTTGGCCATTGGTTTGAGGATGAGCAGGCGATGCGTAGTAGTTTGCGATCTTGAACTCTTCACACATTTCTCTGAACTTCTTATTATCGAATTGAGTCCCATTGTCTGTTATGATGATGCTCGGGATCCCAAACCGATATATTATATTCTTTTTAACGAAGCTGGTAGTGTTTGCCTCGGTGATGTGTACAAGTGCTTCTGCCTCTGCCCATTTGGTAAAATAATCCACTGCCACAATAGCATGTTTGGCTCCTCCCTTCGTTCCTGTGGGCATTGGTCCTATCAGGTCGAGTCCCCACATGGCAAAGGGCCAAGGCGAGGTTAAGCTTCTGAGCAACTCTGGGGGTCGCCGAATGTCATTTGCTACTCTTTGGCATGTTTCGCAACTTTCTGTGAATTGCTGCGCTTCCGCGAACAGAGTCGGCCAGTAGAACCCTTGCCGGAGTATCTTGTGTGCTAAGCTTTTACCCCCAGTGTGGTTCCCACATACTCCACTGTGGATACTTCTCAGGATCTCTCCAGTCTTCTCACCGGAAATGCATCTCTGCAATACCTTCGAGAATCCTCTCCTATATAATTCTCCTCTCAGAATCGTGTACCGGGCTGACCTGTATCTGATGCGTTTAGCTTCCACAGCATCCTCCGGTAGTATGTTCTCCTCCAAGTACTTTCTGAGTTGGTATGTCCAGTCGCCCGGGCTAGGTCGGATCTCTGCTATTATGATTTCCTCGGGTTCCGCTGTACTTGGTTTAGTCAGGTGCGCCACTGGTATTGCTTTGGATCTGATGCTTGTGGTGGCTGAAGCTAATTTGGACAAAGCATCTGCCTTTTCGTTCTCTTCCCGAGGGATCTGAGAGATTCTGTATGCTTTGAACTTTTTAAGTAGTCTTTTTGCAATGTCCAAATAAGCTATCATGTGCTCTTCCCTGGCCTGGTATTCATCCAGTACCTGATGGACCACTACCTGTGAATCACTGTAAACTTCCAGCTCATCTGCCCCTAGTGCTATGCAGACTCTCAGACCGGCCAGCAAGGCTTCATATTCTGCTTGGTTGTTGGTTGCCTTGAAATCGAACCTCATGGCACATTCTACAGTATCCCCCTCGGGGGTCGTTATGACTATTCCTGCCCCGCTGCCATGCGTGTTCGATGACCCATCTACATGTAATTTCCATTGGAATTTAGTAGTCTGTTCATCTTCCATTGCCCTCCTTACCTCGGCGTCTGGCTCGGTGAATTCTGCTATAAAGTCGGATACCGCCTGCCCTTTGATTGCCGTTTTTGGTGTGTATCTGATGTCGTATTCGCTGAGCTCTACCGCCCACTTGGTCAGCCTTCCTGACACTTCTGGCTTTTGAAGAATGAGTTTCAGCGGGCAGTCTGTATATACCTCTATTGTATGTGCTTGGAAATATGGCCTTAGCTTCCTGGCCGATGTGATCAGAGCTAACGCTATTTTTTCTGCCGGCGAGTATCTGGTTTCCGCCGCTAACAACGCTTTGCTTGTATAGTACACTGGCTTTTGTATTCCTTCCTCCAGTCGGATCAACACCGAACTCGTCGCCACCTCGGTGACCGAGAGGTATAAGTATAATGTTTCTCCCACCACCGGTTTTGAAAGGATTGGTGCTCTCCCCAGATATTCTTTTAATTTTTGAAAGGCTTCTTCACACTCTGTACTCCATTCGAGCCCTTTCCCCTTTTTTATTGCTTTAAAGAATGGGGCGCATTTGTCTGTTGACTTGGCTATAAACCGGTTGAGTGACGCGAGGCATCCCGTTAGCCTCTGCACATCTTTTAGCGTCCTGGGTGAAGCCGTTCCTTCTAGTGCTTTGATCTTCTCAGGATTTACTTCGATTCCCCTCTGGTGCACCTGAAAACCTAGAAACCTTCCCGAAGGTACCCCGAACACACACTTGCTTGGGTTGAGCTTCATCTGATACTTTCTTAGGACGTCAAAGGTTTCCTTCAAATCCTCCGCGTGTTTTTCTGCAGTGGTGCTCTTAGTCAGCATATCATCCACATAAACCTCCATATTTTTTCCAATCTGCCGAGCAAACATCCTGTTTACTAGCCTCTGGTATGTTGCCCCGGCGTTTTTCAATCCGAATGGCATTACTTTGTAGCAATATAAACCCTGGTCCGTGGTAAACGACGTCTTTTCCTCATCTGCCTTATTCATCCGGATCTGATTGTATCCCGAGTAGGCGTCCATGAAGCTCAACAATTCATGTCCTGCTGTCGCATCTACCAACTGGTCGATCCTCGGTAGTGGGAAACTATCTTTTGGGCAAGCTTTGTTCAAGTCTGTAAAGTCTACACACATCCTCCATTGCTTGTTCTTTTTCTTGACCAACACCACATTGGCCACCCACTCCGGATACTTGACTTCCCTTATCGACCCCGCGGAAAGTAGCTTTTCTACTTCCTTCTTGATTGCGACGCTTCTTTCTGGATTGAATAGTCTTCTTTTTTGTACCACGGGTCGGAACTCGGGGTCGGTGGAAAGATGATGTGAAATCACCTTCGGGTCTACCCCCAGCATATCTTCATGGCTCCAAGCGAAAACATCCTTGTAATTTCTTAGTAGCGCAATAAGTACGGTTTTGACATGTACGCTCAAACTTGCCCCTACTTTCACTGTCCTACCTGGATCCTCCGGGTCTAGTGCCACCTCTTGGGTCGGCTCGTCTTCCCTATCCTCCGGTCCTTCTCTGGGATCCAACTCAAAATCTTTCGGCACTTCTGCCTGTTCTTCAGGTTCTCTATCCTCTTGCTGGACTGTTACCATGTATACTTGGCGTACCTCCCTATCTTTATATACTGATAAGTTTGCTCTACGGGCCATCTCTTGTGACCCTTTGACCACTCCCACACCATATTCGGTCGGGAATTTCATCATGAGGGCATAAGTTGCTGTCACCGCCTTGGCTTTATTCAAAAATGGTCGGCCCAGTAAAGCATTATACGGCCAGTTTTCCGTATCTACCACCACAAAGTCGAGCAGCACTGTTTTCTGGCAAGGGGCTTTTCCGATCTTCACAGGTAGCTTAATCGTGCCGAGTGACCTCACTTCGACCCCTCCAAATCCTCTAAGGGGTGTGGGAAAAGGCTGTAGGTCTTTCCTGTCTAGCCTCAGCTGGTCATATACTTCTGCACTAAGAATGTCTGCCGAACTCCCATTGTCGATCAGAATTCGATGAACTTCTCTATGGCCGATTCGAGCGCTGACCACTAGTGCGTCATTTGGCCTAACATCCACTCCGTGTGAGTCGGCCTCTGTGAACACGATCGGGTCCCAGCCCTCCTTGATTCTTTTCGGGTCGGGCTCAATAGAATTGACGTCCAGGTCTCTCCGTGCCTCCATAGCTTCCCGAATTTCCTGGGTTCTTTCCCTGTTACTCTTGCCCGTTGCTGGACCTCCAAAGATGGTGTTAATTGCTCCTTCATCCTCAGCTTTCTTGGGACTAAGTTTTCTTGCCCGTCCGTCCTGTCGGCTATCTTTCTGTCCATCTGCCCTGTCCGTCTTTTTGAAAACAATGTCCTTCAAATGCCCTTCCCTAATAAGAGTCTCGATATGATCCCTTAGCTGGAAACACTTGGATGTCTCGTGCCCATTCTCTTTGTGGAAACGGCAATATTTGGTGGTGTCCCTCCGAGCATATGTCGATTGCTTAGGTGGTTCTTTGGACATGTTCTTCTCTTCTAGGATTGCCAGGACTTCTTCTTGATCTTTCTTCAACGGGGTATAATTTGTATATCGGCCCTGGAACCTCTGCCGTGGTTGATCGGTTTTTGGGTCGTATGCTCGTCGTCCATCCCGACCATCCCGTGCTTTATTCTTCTGCTTATCACCTTTGGTATCAGGCATCTTGGTCTAGTCCTTGGTTTTGGATCCCTCTGGGCGACCGCCATGTACGAAGTAACCTCCTGTGGCAATTTCCTCTTCTTCGGCCAAGGCGTAACCTCCTGCCATGTCCATCATATCGGCATAGCTGGTTAGTCGGGCTCTTCTGAGGTCAAAGGACAATTGGCCATTCTGAAGGTTGTTAATGAACGCGGCAATTATTGCTTCGTCGTTTGCACTTCCGATCTCGGACACTTCCTGACCGAACCTTCCCAGATATTTCTTCAGCGACTCGTCTTTTCCCTGCTTGAGTTGGGATAAATGAGCCACTGACTTTTTCCTGTGTACATTCCCGAGGAACTGCCTTGAGAAAGCCTTGCTCAGTTCGCCGAAGCTACTTATGCTTGCTGCTGGCAACCTTCCAAACCACCGGGAGCCTAGATCCCCAAGAGTTTGAGGAAAATTTAAACATAGTAGTGCATCATTATGGACATATTGCGCCATAGCGCTCCTATACCTCCGGACATGCTCTTTTGGGTCTGTATCCTTCTTGAACAGCTCGATGTGGGGCATTCTGAATCTTTCTGGGAAAGGCATCCTCAAAACCCCATTGGTAAAAGGGCTTCCGGATTCATCGTCTGACAGCTCATTACGCCCATACCGCCTGACCAAAGCATCCATTTACCGACGATTATTTTGAACTTCCCGGGTGAGGCTCTGTATAAGTATGTCTCTGTCCCCTTCAGGCTCTCCTGACGCATTGAAGTTCTGGCTTATGGTTAGTTTTTGGCCCCTCTCCTCGGGATTCAACTCTCTATGATCTCGGTTTAGGCCATGCAGTCGGACTGTGCCCCTTTGGCGCTTGCGATGATGGTTCTGCTCACTTTCTTCCGAGGATGACCGGTCTCTCCGGTGGCCACGCCTCTTGGGGCGGTCTCGATCTCCGGCTACCCGATCTTGACAGTACTCTTTGTCGGAATCATTCCCCTCTCTGTGCTCCCTACTTCTCCTGGCTACTCTTTCAGATAGCATCTCTGGCCTGCCTGTAGGATCTTGTCTCGCCTTTGGGGGTGCATCAGGGGTTGGTATCACCACCGTGGAGCGCAGTCTTGCTGTCTGCTGGCTTGGGGCGGACAGTTCATGAGGTGACATCAAACCTTCCGTAACAGAGAGATCAATTCCCTGCCCTGCTGCGTCTGATATGAGTTGTTGTAGAGAAGCACGGAGTCGCTGCGCGATTTCTTCATTCGCTGTAGGTAAACGTTGAATACCAGCCAGGGCAGCTGACTGGTCTGCCGTCGTCAAAGTTGCATCCGCCGTATTGAGCGCAGTGTCATCTTCCAACTCGTTACTTGGCACGCCCTGACTGTACCTGTAATCGCTACCATCTCCGTCGCCAGCCATTGTTGTCACAAAGTTCTGGGTCCCCCTCCTTCTAGCGCCAATTGTTGACGGTGATTTTTGGTGATCACCAAGTCAACGATTCGTTTTCGAATTACTGCAATTTATATTTGAGTATGGTCAAAGATTGTAAAGAAATAACAGGTGATTTACGTGGTAAAACTCCAAAAGATCGGAGAAACATCCACGGGATCGTTGCCTCTAGCAACAAAGCCAAATCCACTATGAATCACGATTACAAGATGAAGAATGACAGAATGATTACAAGCTTTTCAATACGTTTCTCTCTATCTCCTGTTCTACTTCTCGCGTGTCTCTGCTTTATGAATAAAAGGGGTATTTATACATGTTGTATCTAGGGTTTTAAGATGACCGCTAGGGTTTAGTGTTGTGGCCCCCAAGTCTCGAGCGGTTTCCTAGTCCTATTTAGATTGTACTTCCCTTTTTCGGCTGTATTTAATTCTGAATGGAACTCTTTCTCCTTTATTTACGGGAGAACTGCTTGTTTCCTTTTTTACCTCTTATGATCCACATCGTTGCTTATTGTGGACCTGCCGGTTGCTGATTGCAAGTGTTGGTGACTGTTTTATTGTTTCCCGAGTGAGTTTGCCCGAGTGTGCCCGAGTGTGCCCGAGTGTGTCCGAATCCGATCTGCTGCTCATGCTGATCGTCTTTGTTTGTAGTCGGACTACTTATCCTCTTTTCCGAGTAAGTTATCGTGAAGGTTCATACTCCATAGGTTGACTTATCTTGACCTCTGCTGACCTGGCCTTCCATGGTGATGACGTGTCTTATCACGACTATTTTTACCTATAACATATATATACATCTAACTTTGCTTCTGACTTCTGACTTCTGATTATAAAACTGATTATATATATATATATATATATATACATCTAACTTTGGTACTCTGTATAAAATTGATTTGTCAACACTCAACATTACTCTCTATTCTCTATAAACTGATTAATTGCAGTGGGTGTTTGTTTGATTTACCAATTTTTTAATTATTATGTAAATAGGTTGTATAATCTTCGACTGAGTATATATATTTGTGTTAGAAGAAAAATTGGAGACACTTGTGTTTTTGGAGTTCGGACATCAATATAATTCAGCTAAGTATAATTAATTAATTAATTAATTGAAGTCAATTGATTTTTCAAGTGGGAATTATAGAAAACTCTGATTTTGGCTGCTGAAAAGCAATCATGAATTAACCGTAAGGGTGTCGCATTCCTTGTAAGGAAGTAACAAGTATTTCAAGTGCAAATATGATGAGTGATATCTAGGATACCAAATTCCTTTGCCCTTATTAAATTTTTCTCTTTTTCTTGATCATAAGTACATAACCCATCTATATTGTATTGTGAGATTATACAATGACATGAATTCACAATATGCTGATTGTTGGCCATGCCATGTACTTGTATAAGTTGTATTGCAATTTGTTTTCTGCACCGCGCACCAAGCCATGAACTCACAATAAGCACCAAGCCATCTAACTTTGGTACTCTGTATAAAACTGATTTAATTTTAAATTTAATGTTGTAGGAACTTTGGCAATTGGAAGTGGAGAGGAAATAAATGATGGAATGGAACTTTGGCAATTGGAAGTTGAGAGACAATGAAGGATTTATTTGTTGTGTACTTGTGTCATTGATTTTAAACTAGTTGTGTTTGTTTTGATGCTATTTGTGTAATGTTTAATGTTTGTTTATGACTTTATAGATTACTTTCAATTTGTGTGGTTATTTCAATTCTGAACTCAGTCAATATTTGTTATTTTGTTATCTTTTAAGTTAATTAGAACATGTTTTACTTGTTAAAAATTGAATAGGTAAATATAAAAATAGAAAGGAAAAACTGAAAAAACTGAAATTTTAGTATATAAAATGTCTAGCGGGTCCGCGGGTCCACGAGTCCAGACCCGGACCCATGAATTTTCACGGGTCCTCGGGGCGGGTCTGGGTCTGCTCAAGACCCGTGGGTCCAGAACCGAACCCGAACCCGAAAATTTTCATGGGTCTAGGTCCAATTTTTTTTTATGGGTCTAGGTCTAGGTCTGGGTCTAGTAGGACCCGACCCGAACCCGACCCATTGTCATCCCTAGTTGCCTCTGCTCCAAGTATATAACAAACATCAAAGCAAAAGAGAAAAATGATTGTTAGTTCAGCAGCAGCAGACATCACCAATGTATTTGAAAAAAGCATGGAAAGGGTATCTGCGAATATTGCTAAATTGACTAAGGCTATTACGGGAGGGGATGCAATGACCCGTTTAGGTGTTGAGCTTGAGGGTATGGGTCTTGATCATATACAATTGATATGAGTTGCAATGTATTTTATAAATAAGCCACACCAATTGCGCACTTGGAATTGCTTGAATGACTCCTACAAGCCAGATTTCGTAAAGGCAATTCTAGATAAGTGAACACTTTTATATTTGATTTTGTGAACATGTTTGAAACTTATATTTTGTTGGAATTGTGAACATATTTGTGTTATGGATTATATGTTATTATGTTCGTAAACATTTATATTACGCTAACTTTTTTGTTGGATCATATGTTATTAAGTAGTATTAATAATTTACTATTATACAAAAATAAAAGATGATTCAAAATTTAAAAAACCTGGTTTGAGAAATATTACTTGAACTACATATATATTCAATCCTCAAACTTCATTTATGTGAAAAAGAATAATAGAATCAAAAGCACAAACTTTTATACAATTGTAACTATAAAAAAGTGGCAATCTTGTATACAATGATTAAACACTACCACAAAAATGCAAAACATGATATATAAAAATAATAATATTGATCAGACCTTTGTTCCCGAAACTAATCAGTACTGATCAGACCTTTGCTCCAATAGCATAAATAAAAGAAACAATGTATGATACAATAATGTAATATTGTAAACTTATACATTATTTGAAAAAAAGAAGTATAAATATATAAATTAACATGTTAACCTGGATAATAAGACAATGTAATAATTATAAATTAATCTTTTAAAAAATAATTTATAAGTATAAATATTAAAAAATAATAGGTGAGAATATGTAGGGAAAAATACACGCAGCGGAAGCAAAAAAATAGGTTTAGTATAGTTTAAAATTTTTCCTTTTTAAAGATGAACCTTAACCCTTAATTAATTAACATATATTAAAAGATAACATACCTTTTCTACGTGACGATTGATGTTGCGTCGATTTGAATCTGCAAGATCTTCCAATACAATCACGAACATAAATCACCTAGGAGTGTGAGCTCCATTTCTTTGAATTATGTACCTAATGATGAATAACAAAAAACTTTTTCTTTTATTAGTCACAATAATCTTCCAAGAGAAAACGAAGATCGTTCGGTCACTTTTGAATTCTTAATCTCTTGATCGAAATTCGCGTGAACTTAATTTGAAGCTGTGCACAAAGCCTTTTGATGTAAAAGCTTATTAGTGCACTATCGAAATAAAAACGATTCTTCTCACATTTCCTCTTGGCCGAATTCCACACAATGTCTAAGAGTTGGATTTTATTTTTCAAGCAAAAGAAAAAATAACTCTCTTGAATATCATTAGGGTTCACCGGATTCCTCTTGCCCAAAATAATATATATATATATATATATATATATATATATATATATATATTGACGAATTCATCTTGCCCATATAAAGTATATAGTGGCCGAATTCTTTGCTCAATATTATATATATATATATATATATGACCAATTCTTACTCAATATAAAATACATATATATTAGGTGAATTTTTACTGTCATATAATCAATATATATTGACGAATTCTTCTTGATATAATATACATATATATTATGCCAATTCTTGCTGCCATATAAATAATATATATATATATATATATATATATATATATATATATGCAAATTCAACTTGCCATATATATAATATATGTATCTATCCGAATTCAACTTACCATATAAAGTGATAGCCTAAATCTTCTCCCAAGTAGGATTTATGCCTTGTAGCCTAAATCCTAACCCTAAGTAGATTTATTATCTTTGGCCGAAATCCTCTCACAAGGAGGATTTGTGTTTCCACCAAAGACTCCTATCAATCTTTAGAAATCCAAACCCTAATCCAACTTTTAAGTGTATTATCCAATTATGACTATATCAAACACTTCCTAATTTGACTAGATAAATAAATTCATTTTATTTATCTACTTACCAATAAAGTCTTTGATTCTTATTATACTATAAACAATAGTATAACACTAAGAAACATATTTCCTAGTTAGAAAAAGATTTTGACTTTTAATTAAATAATTAATTAATTAATTAATTAATTTCTATTTAATTAAATAATAAAATAAAACAATATAATTGGCCAATATTTTAGCCTTGCCGCCCATGTCCAAGATATGAGCTATATATTGTTTTTTCTATTTTATTAAATCCATTGGACTTTAATAAAAAGTCCACATATGATGTGAACTAGACCCATTCTTACTAAAAGAAACAAGTCCACATGTCTCAAATTAATTCATTAATATAATTTAACATCCCAGTAAATAAATAATGTGCAAATTATATTCTTAATGTATTAATTACAATTCTAGATGGATCCATAATTAGTCCGGTAGAATATATCAAGTGATCCATACAAGTCCGTGTGGATTGGGGATCTTGGCGGATTATCTAAATTTAAGTTTCAATAGACATAACCCAATCATAATCAACAAATGATTCACTTGGGTTCGATCTATTAATTTTAGTTCATTCCACTAAAGAACTAAAATTGCACTCTTAAATAAAGATATAATAAGCAAGTATTTCTCATTTGTACCCTAGACAATCTTATTAGAGATAGTGTATTCTCGTAAAGAATATCAGTAATCGTCAAGAGCTCATAGATTGCATATAGCTCTCCAAGTTATCATATTTATTCATATGACCACATTTTAAACTTGGATATTTTGACTTGTCCAAAAGCCATGTTTCAATAGACACTATCGAAAACTTAACGTTAAGATTTAATATTCAATTACCTCAAAAAATCCATATGATGATATTCTATTCTCATTTAATAAATGGAGCCACGATGTCCATATCTATAAATGAAGTCCTCTATCGATTAGCAAATGAACACCACCAAACTATCGAGGATAGACTATGCTATATAACCGTACTCATTGATAGCTCAAATGATAACACTTATAACCATAAGTCCACCATTTATCTCAGAATTAAGATAGACACTCTGATTGTCCTCATAATAAAAAAACTTTTATCTACTGATGGTTCTAGATAAAGTATTTCATTGTGATCATATTCAATGCACCTAGTGCACTAGATTCTTTCACCCAAAGTCACTATACTTGATGATTTTAAACTCATCATAACACATTTGATCCCACTCAAATGCTAACAAAAGAATCTACAACTTTAACAAGGTAAAGGCGCCCAACCTTTATCTTAAGTTATGAACATTATTCAAGACTAACTAAAGAATTGTGTTTACCTTATACATATCCAGATATACGAACAATTCTTCTTTTGACCTTATGATTATTTACTTTTGACAATTATAATAATTAACTTTTGACAATTATAATAATTAAACTATAAATGCTATAAGATTTATTAAACCAGAAATCACTTTATTAATATAAAAGATTGTCAAAAACATTATTATACTCTTGCTATTGAGCATAATCCTAACAAAATCGTGTACATAAAAAGGGAAAATAACTTGTCTCTTTTTTCCTTTTTTAAAAGTAATGGAAATAACTTTAAGGTTGAAATTATAAATATGATGTTTATTTTAAAACAAAATTTAATATTGTAAAATAAAAATTTGAAATGAAGAAAAAATGAAAGTAGTATACAAATATTATTGTAATTGAATTTTGAATTTATTTGATATATAAAAATATTTATTTAATAAAATCAAATATATACTGACTTGTCCCGTTCCATATGTCACTATTATGTGGTAACAAACATTAGACAACTGTCATGTGCGGTCTCCATACTAAACGCACCCTAGATGATACTTCTAGAGGAGTTGGAACATAACAAGCACTCTCTACATCAAACACTATTGTATCCAATCTACGGTCCTTAAACATAATAAAAACATCTACTAATTCTCTATCAGTTTTGACCTCAAGTCTCTCACCACTCCAAGGAAATTGTGCCCAAACTCAGAAATCTCCAGTAGGTACATTCTCTTCTCCACTAAGTTTCTCAATCAACGCATGAACTAAGGTGATAAGGCTTATGTGATCATCATCACACTCACCTAACTCAACCTTTTCGTTGCCAAACAACACAATAATTTTGAAAATATCCATTACACTTGTGAAAAGCAAGAACAGAACACAAAAAGGTTAACAAAACACCAAATATACAACTGTTTTGCAAACCCAATAATTGAACAAACTAACATAAACACAACACATATAAACTCATTTCCATCTTAAACAGATAAACAAACACAAACAAACCCTAAAAATCTAGAACCCGATAAGATAAGAAATAAATTAACCATTTTTTTTCAAAAATTTCACTACATTCGGTTCTAACACACGTAAAACAACTTCAACAACACTCAATTATAGTTAATTGGTTTTCAGTCAAAGAACCCCCAATTTTTCTCAAATATTGAAACCCTAAAAAGAAGAAATCTATGAATAATCAACGTGTCAACATATTGCATGCAACAAATATCAATACAACTCAATAATCTGTAATCAGTGTAAAAAACTTACCGTTATCACAATAACATTCAAAGTTCTTCACTAAAATTGTTCGTCTGCAACCGCTGCTTCACTTCGGACGTTAACAAGATTAACAAACCTTCAGACTCCAAAACAAGCCTATAGATCAACTGAAAATAAGAAAAGCTTGGTGTTTTTTGTAGGGTTTTTGGCGCGAAGGAAGATGAAGTGTTGGTGTCTTCTGTTACAAACGAGAAGAAAATGGCTTGGAAAAATATTGGGACCACAATATTGCCTTTTGTTAATGCTTTGTTAACGTGGATTCATCTCAAGTAACATATCTTCATCTTAGCCATTCCTTTATTTAATTGTTTTTTTTTTATTTTTAAATTATCAATTAAGCAATTTTCCATTTCACCTTCGCATAAACCTTTCTAGAAACACGAACGATACATTTACCATTTTACCCTTCGACCGTTGATGCAAATTTTGAAAACCCTAACAGAATTGGACGGTAGGGATAAAATTAAGGATTATTAGTAAACGTTTGGACCTAATGGAGGAATGCTTGAACTAGAGGGACCAGAATGGAAAATAGGTTAAACTAGAGGGATGAAAATGATTTTAACCCTAATAATAATAACAATTTTTTTTTTTTTTTTTTTTTTTTTTAAATGAAAAATGAAAAAAGAAAGAACCCAGTCGCCAGTTTCGCGGGGTTGTTCTGCTGCCTTGTGATATCTTTGTAAAGAACATGGACCAGTGTAAATATATGTTAGCGAAGGTAGACGATTAACAAGGAAAAAACTTGGCTCAACATGGCCACCGTACCATCTATTCTCAGTATAAACCACCCTTCCTTCTTCTTTCTTAAACAACCATCTTCTCAACGTACAACAACCCTCCTCTGCACCAAACCATCACTCCTTTCTGCTTCACCTCTCTCCTTTTGTTCCGTCCAACAAACCCGTTTTAGTCGCTGCACTCTTGTTGCTGCATCAATTAAGGTGCCCACTTACTTGTTTCATTAAATATTGCTTGCCCACCATGTGTTTGATGATATGCTTGTCTGAATTGCTTCTTATTCTTTCATTCTTGCTTGTGTTTTAGGAGAATCTCGGTCATTTTAGGAAGACTTTTAGTGATTTTACGAGCTTGAACTACTGGGTTGTGACGGACTACTATCGTCTGGTGGGTGCTGTTAACGCATTCGAGTCACAGATTGGGAAACTCTCCGATGAGCAGGTTTAGTTTATTTATTAGACATTGGTCTTTCTCTGCTTTACTACTTTTTTAACTTGAGTTAGTTGAATAATGGCTTGTGCTTGTTTTTTTTGTAGTTGACTGCTAAAACTGCCGAGTTTAAGCGAAGGTTGAGCCAAGGGGAGATACTAGCAGATATTCAAGCTGGTTAGGACCTGTAAATTTTATGTTTCAGTTTCAGTTTTCCGTAATATTTTATTTGTATGTGGAATTATGTGAAACTTATGTTCTTCTGTTAATTTCCTTATAGAGGCTTTTGCTGCTGTTCGAGAAGCTGCCAGAAGGAAGCTTGGTATGCGCCATTTTGATGTGCAGGTCTCTCTTTCTCTATCTATATATGTCCATGTGTGTGGCCCATGCATACATGCACATGCGAACCCAACACATGCTTATAATTATGCATACATTCATGTTGTTAGATGTATACAAATGTGTATATATGTCTTACTGTAAAACTAGAATGTAATATCTGCTTAAAGGTAGTTCTGTTTTTGTGTTGCAAATTTTAATGTTAGATTATTGGTGGAGCGGTGCTTCATGATGGGTCCATTGCCGAGATGAAAACTGGTGAGGGGAAAACATTGGTTTCCACGTTAGCTGCATATCTTAATGCGCTGACTGGTGAAGGTGTCCATGGTATGTTGACTATCCTGAACTTTCTGGAAGGTGGTTATCACCTTCCCTTAAACACTATGACTTATTTTCAAAGGATTTTAAACCATATTTATGAAGTTATCACTTTATAATTGGGATATCTTAGTCGTCTACATCATTATGATTGGAAAGTTCTGAACATAAATTGTTAATGTTGTTGTATTATAAAATATGATCAATATAAAAATAGACAATCGAAGTTATGTTTGAAACCATTTATATATATATATATATATATATATTTATATTTATAGCAAATTCATATATTATAATATAGAAAATTATGGGGTGTAACATAGCAAAATGGGCTGGGGACTAAGATACAAGTCCCTGCCCTGACATAAAATGGATTTTCAAATTTAATTCCGTCCTTGCCCCGTTCCCAAATTATTAAGTACCAACCCCACCAAAATTAGGGTGGGTCCCTGCTGGGCCCCGTTCCCGCAGGGAGTTTTGACATCTGTATTTCTTTTCTATATCTTCCCAGTTCTTATTATATTCTCCTCCTTTTGTTCTGATTTCTCCCTAGTCTATTATTCTCTATTCTATTTCTCTTTTCTTGTCCTACATCAGTCAATGTAGTTCCATTTTTGTTGCAAGCTTAGTAGGGTTCATCCTTGTTCACTTCTTTACAATTGCATGAAGGCTGCTGTTCATTGAGTGTTGCAATGGATCTTCTTTAGTTAATTATGATGACATTGCATTCTCTCTTGACAGTGGTAACCGTTAATGATTACCTGGCACGACGTGATGCTGAATGGATGGGCCGTGTTCATCGCTTCTTAGGTCTTTCAGTTGGCCTTATTCAGGTATGTACTATGTATACATTGAGAGGTGAGATATAGTAGAAACTAGTGTTGTAAAACGTGGCTGAGGCAGCTGCCCGCCTAGGCGCTAGGCGGCAGCCAGCCGCACCGATTGTAGGGTAATCGGTGAGACTAGGCAGCCGGCTAGGCGGTGATGAGGCGCCCTAGGCGGGCTTGGGCTTTTTGTTTTTGTTTTTGTTTTTTTTTTTTTTTTTTTTAAGTTAAAAAACTCTAAAACTTTCTTCTCTTCTCCTTCTTCCACTGCCCAACTAGCACCTTGCGAGTTTTGCAACACCGGTAGAAATGTGAGTTCCAATAATGACGATAGAGACATGAGCACCTGAGGCTGAGTCTCAGGAAGTCTCTTATGTGTATGAGAGATAATGTTTGATCACCATATAACCACTCACATTTCCTGTAAATTCTTTGTACCTGTTACTTTGCATATGTAGAAGGGGATGACAGCTGAAGAGAGGAGATCCAACTATAGTTGTGATATAACATATACGAATAATACTGTAAGTCATTCCTAATTCTTGCTGTGTTTTTGCGAATATTTCTACTGTTTGTGTTTCTCATTTTGGGGTTATTGACATGCTTGGGTGCACTTGAATGGTTTCTTGGTGCATTCCTCCCCAATCTTTCACTTGTTTGTGATACTAATATAATATCATTCTGAATGTCCTCAGGAACTTGGTTTTGATTATTTACGTGATAATCTTGCTTCAAACAGGGGACAGCTTGTGATGAGATGGTACATTTCAAGGCACTATATAAATTTGTTTTTATTTGTTTTATTGGACTACTAGTGAAAGACTGTGAAAAACAGGCCAAAGCCGTTTCATTTTGCAATAGTTGATGAGGTTGACTCGGTTCTTATTGATGAAGGAAGAAATCCATTGTTAATAAGTGGTGAGGTAATTTAAAGTGGCTCTTTTGCTGGTTATATTTTTTTTAATGATTTAGAATTTATTTGGTAGCAAGAAAACTCTAAAAGTTGTTGAATTTTCTTGTTAATAGACTGTTGTCTCTGCTCTGTTTGTTGTCAGGCTAGTCAAGATGCTGCAAGATACCCAGTAGCTGCCAAAGTAGCTGAACTGCTAGTGCGGGGCATAGTAAGTGTTCCTTCATGTTCAATAAAACTATAAGTTTTGCTGCTTGTGAGCTACTATGTAGATTCACAGAGTTATACTGGATGTAAAGTATTTGTATAGCTTTAAGTAAATTTCTCTATAAATCAATTTTGGCAACAGCATTACAATGTTGTGCTTAAGGATAATTCAGTGGAATTGACTGAGGAAGGAATAGAGCTTGCTGAGATGGCTCTTGAAACAAATGATCTATGGGATGAAAATGACCCGTGGGCAAGGTGAATACGGTCCTTTTGCTTTTACTGTCTCTCTGTAAATTCGTTGTTGTAGTGGACTGAAAGGGAAGAGCTTCAACATATATATCCTGCATTGGTACTTTCAGATTTATATTTCTCTTCTAGGCTCTTTTCCGTTCTTTTAATTATTTAAAAACCTATATATCATTTGTTTCCCCAAAAAAACTAGTTGGAAAGACTCACTGATTTGGTAAAGAAGAAATGCCAATGAATAAATTCTTTTTTATTTTTATTTTTATGATTATTTTTTTACACAGCACTCATGATTAATACTAGCAAACCAAATTTTATTCATCCAACCAAACCAATTCACTTGAGTAGGTTCACTTCCCATATTATTTGATTAAGTTTCTGGTTTCAATCTTATAGAATCAACTAGCTTAGCTAAGTTCTCCATTTACTTGACCCAACCAATTCATAATATATAAAATATATTTTGTAATAGATTAAATATATGTAGAAAATTGGAAATTATCAAACGAGGGGGGGGTGCTATTTTAATAACTTAAGCACCTTTTTCTTTTGGGCTCAAAGGCAAAACAGTTTTAAATTGTTCCGTCTTATGACCCAAAATGGAAAGGTGATGATTTTATTAAAGCAAGGGGCTTCTCAACAAATAACTATTATATGAAAAGTAGTAGTATTTTATATGTTACCAAATTAATATACTCTATTTATCCCAAAGAACAATTCTTTTTTGAATTACACTACTAGATAAAATTGAAAATTATTAAAAAAAACTGTTAAAATTTTACATTTTTTTTAGACCTGAGAAAAGTAGTTCAGTTCAAGTAAGTTCTTGGTTGGATTGGTGTAAATTTTTGAAACCTCAGGTTAGGTACAAAATAGCCTAAATTTGAAGAACTGAGTTGCATTCTCAACTTAATGATTAACATGGATACTTTGCAGATTTGTATTGAATGCATTAAAGGCTAAAGAGTTTTTTCGGCGGAATGTCCAGTACATAGTCAGAAATGGGAAGGTTCTCATAATCAATGAGGTAGAAACCTTGTAGTATCTAGAATTTACTTGGTGTTGATGTGTATTTTGTCAAAAAAAAAATTCACTTTCTTTTTTCTTCCATTTACTTCAATATATGTACTTGCAAACATTGTGCTTGTGGTGTATACATTTGCATTTCATTGTTGATATTCTGCTGTAAAGGATAGAATATGTTTGGCTTTGATTGTCAGTATCTTATTGAAGCATGGAAAAAAGATGATTGCATTTAATATTCCCAACCTCTTAAGTAAAATCACTATTATTGTTTCCAACCTCTTAAGTAAAATCACTATTATTGTTGTTTGTTTTAATAATAATAATTTGTTCCAAAAAGGGGATCATGGATTAAATTGCAGATCAAAATTTTCCAACGTAACATCGAAATTGTGAATGACAATGATTATGTAATTTTTTATATGAAAGAAAAAAAATTAATTAACAAAATCAGTGAACCAGTGGTCCACCAAAAGGACCGTACAGTGCAAGAGGAGGAACTTCTATAGCTATACATAGAACGTCTATCTCTCGCACACCGCCCATTCCAAAAAAAATCCAAACCAAGTATTTTAAATGAAAGCATAATTTGAGGTTATTTATGGATTTCTGCAGCTGACTGGCAGAGTTGAAGAGAAAAGGAGGTGGACAGAAGGAATTCACCAGGCTGTGGAGGCTAAAGAAGGCTTGAAGATTCAGGTATACTTTAATGTTTGAGAACTGGCTTCTGGAGTTTAATTCACACAATTACAAAATGTTAAATCATACTTCTCTAATTCAAATTTGTAAATTTATTCACTTGTAAGGCCGATTCAGTTGTGGTGGCACAAATTACATACCAGTCACTGTTTAAGCTCTATCCAAAGCTGTCAGGAATGACTGGGACTGCAAAAACTGAAGTAAGAATGATCATGAAATCTGACATTGTATTTACTATTTTTATTAAATGTTATGCTAACTTAATGATTATGCTGTGGTTACAAATATTTTT
Source organism: Acer saccharum (assembly GCA_030490815.1). Classification (NCBI taxonomy): domain Eukaryota; kingdom Viridiplantae; phylum Streptophyta; class Magnoliopsida; order Sapindales; family Sapindaceae; genus Acer; species Acer saccharum. The sequence continues at coordinate 28,838,241 of CM059872.1, forward strand.
ATGTCATTACAGGAGAAGGAGTTCTTGAAAATGTTTCAGATTCCAGTTATTGAAGTGCCCACAAATCTGGCAAATATTCGTATAGATTTACCCATACAAGCCTTTGCTGTAGGGCATTCAATTTTTGTTGTCCATTGTTTTTGATAAAATTATTTTTTGAATATTCACATTTTGTTCCCTTATTAACACGAGTTATGATTTGCATTCTGAATTTGCTCAGACTGCTCAAGGGAAATGGGAATATGTTCGTCAAGAAGTTGAATACATGTTCAGACAGGGCCGCCCTGTTTTAGTTGGGACCACTAGGTAAATCTCTTGCCCTGAATTCTTACATTAAATAATATTGTTGGATCAATATCAGATTTGGCCAACCGATAACATCCTTACATCAGCATTAATATATTTTCTAGGGAATTACACTATTATGGATGCGTAGTATGCATATTCCATGCAAAGCAGTTTGCATAGTAAATGCATTGCAAGGAAATTATACTTTGCATCTCTTAATATAACGTGCATATGTGCCCAGTTCTTTTTCTTCCTATATATGTGTTACAATGATCAGGATTGCATATTTAGTAGCTACAGCTTATCTGTCATATAATTATTGGCTGCAATAGATGCTAGCAAGTTGTCTGTGGATTCTAGAGTTATAAAAGCATTGGCTATTTGAAACAATTGACTTTTTAGCCTTGTCAGAGCTGGTGGGCTGAAAGATATACATTTGTATTGACAAAGGAATGTTTGATGATGCCATGTAGGGTGGCTGCACTGTACTAATCCTCTTGGTTTGGCTAAGGAACACCTCATCATTGTTAATGTATATTTAGCCATTGTTTATTGTATGGCATTAGGAGGTTTTTGTGGCACTCTTTATTGGGCTTATTAGCTGATTAGCTCATGCTGGTAGGTTATAAGTCATACAAGGTTGATTTGCTTTGGGATCATTGCATCTTAAATAAAGATAACTTTTGGATGAAATTTGTATGGATTAGATCCATTTACTCAAAAAGGACCTAAAGTTTCTGTAAATCTGGATTGCTGACTCATAATGAGATTTTAATTAGTGCCAATCTTTGTTAGGGCGTTAACCACCATGAGGATAGGCTGAGATTGATATTTTCAGGATTTTGTTTTTCCTCACTGTTTAATAAGTTTGTGGAAAAGAACATGGTGCTTCATTCCTATATATAATTTATAGAAATAGTATGATGGAGCAGGCCAAAGCATGACACTCTGCATCTTTTTTGGATGTCAAATTCTTGGAATACAATAGCATTGTCCTTTGAAAGTGATGAAATTTTACTGTTGAACACTTAAGGGACAACATTTCCATGTTATGTCCAATCCTTTTTCAGGTTACTGTATTGGATAAATTATATTGGTTGAATGTTCAAATTAAGTATATTAATTGCTATCATCTTTCATCTTCATGGTGCAGTGTTGAAAATTCTGAACTTTTGTCAGATCTGCTAAAACTACAGAATATCCCTCACAATGTCTTGAATGCAAGACCCAAGGTTTGTTAATTTTAACTCTTGAGACCTTACACTTGGATGCATCGTTTGCTGTGGGATAAAATTTTCATCACCATCATTGCCTTATGTTTATGTGTGTAATCTTAATTTCATTCAACATCATTGTTATTTCATCAGTATGCTGCAAGAGAAGCTGAAATTGTTGCCCAAGCAGGGCGGAAATATGCTATTACCATTTCTACAAATATGGCTGGCAGAGGAACTGACATAATTTTGGGAGGAAATCCAAAAGTAAGTGTGCTCATTGGATGATTTAGTTTTAATCTCAAGGAAAAAATTTGTCCCAGTATGTAATGATAATATATTAAACTGTGTTCCTGCAATTTTTAACATACTATTTTATAGTTTCGAGTATCCTTTTGATGATGAACAGAAGCTGACTTCTTATGTTGATTGTAATACATGTAGATGCTTGCAAAAGAAATTATAGAGGATAGCTTGCTTTCATTTCTGACTCGTGAAGCTCTTGATGTCGAGATTGTTGACTGGGAAATCTCACAGAAGGTGGTTACTTGTGTTACGGTTAGCTGCCAAACCTATAGATTTAGGGTTTAATTAATTTTTTGGTGTAGGTGATGTCAAAGATTAAGGTTGGATCATCATCTTTAGCTTTGCTGGCAAAGACAGCCCTAATGGGTTCGTAACCTCATTTAAGTCCATTTTGGAATAAATATTTATATACTGATAACACTTGTTTTATGTATTTGATCTTATGACATTCTTTTCATTCAATTGTGAACCACTCAGCTAAATATGTTGGGAAAAGTGAGGGTAAGAGCTGGACATATCAGGAGGCAAAATCAATGATCTCTAAGTCTGTGGAAATGAGTCAGTCAATGGATTTGAAAGAGCTAGAGAAGCTTATTGATGAACAGTCTGAAATGTACCCTCTTGGCCCTACCATAGCACTCACTTACCTCTCAGTTCTAAAGGACTGTGAAGTTCACTGTTTGAATGAAGGTTCTGAAGTAAAAAGGCTTGGGGGACTTCATGTAATCGGGACATCTTTGCATGAATCTCGAAGAATAGACAACCAGGTGAGCCATTGAATGCAGTAACAGTTTGGTGAGCAGAAATTTCAAATTTAATGTCCCAATTATTTAGTTTTTGGAAACATGTTCTTATTTTTATGATAAAGTCATAAAACTGCTTTCGACTTGACAATCAAGATGACTATTCAACCAAACAGTACCTTAGCATATGTGTTTCTATACATTCATTTCCACACTTTTGGATGTTCAAGCATGACCAAAAGGAGATGGACGTACTATCTATATTAAGCTTTTGTATCCTTTTTAATTGAGTTTTTTCCCCCTGTTTTCCTGTCTTCATTTTCTTTTAAACCTTCATGATACTTTAGTGTGATTTTCATATCTGTTTAGTATAAAATTAATAATAAACTTATTATCATCTAAAACTTTTTTTTAATTTTATTATTTTCTTTTAATTGTCTTGGAGAGCATGATAAATCACTTAATTGGGGAGTAAGAGAGAGATGGTGAGAAGAATATAGGATATAAATAATCAAAGTTCAATGTTCATTGACAAAAATACAAATGATATATATTGTGTGTGTAATAAACTTATTATCATCTAAAATTTTTGTTTAATTTTATTATTTTCTTTTAATTGTCTTGGAGAGCATGATAAATCACTTAATTGGGGAGTAAGAGAGAGATGGTGAGAAGAATATAGGATATAAATAATCAAAGTTCAAAGTTCATTGACAAAAATACAAATGATATATATATATATATTGTGTGTGTGTGTGTGTGTGTTATTATCCAATTTTTTGCTATAAGCTTTCTTTGTCCCTGTCTGTATGCACTTGAGAAAGTGTGTTATTATCCAATTTTTTGCTATAAGCTTTTCTTTGTCCCTGTCTGTATGCACTTGAGAAACTTGTAATTATTATTTGTTAAAGAAAGTAAATTTTTTAATTGTTATTTATTTTATTTTATACATTTTTCTGCAACGAGCTTCTCTTTGTACCTTTCTGTGTATGCATATCAGCACATGTAAATATTTTAATTCTTATTTGCAGAGAGAGAGAGAGAGAGAGATGTAATACTCGGGGTGAGTGAGAAAGATGGTCAGAAAAGAAAGTAAAACAAAGCATATTAATGAAACAAAGAAGCTCAACAATAAAAAATAAATGAAGGACAATAAAGAAAAATGGTTTATAGTACTTTAGAAATAATAATTTCTATCATTTCATCCCTTTTGTTGCAATGAGATTCTTATTGTACCTGTCTGTCTGTACATAATTTGGAAATTTTTGTTTGTTTATCTGAATTTATGAATTATTAATTTTTAATTTTTGATTATCAAAGATGTAGTGCATAAGGGGGAATTGAGAGAGAGCTGGTTGAGAAAGACCACTAAAACATATAATATGAAAGGATATTAAAACATGCAAACAATCACCACTCCTTGGTTGTTACATTTTAGGAAAGTTCCAAGAGATTGCAGTTTCTTACCATACATGTTGGGTTGTTGGGAATTGCAAATTTTATCCTATGTTTAACATTCAATGTATAACACTGTCTATTTTAGGCTCTGATTTTACATGGGAGATCATTTTCTGGAATATTTATGTGGTCTTAAAGGGTAATAATACCCATTAAGATGCAGCCATTGTTTTTCTTGCTGGACAGGAATGTTAAATTTTACTTCCTCTTACTTGATTGAATGTGAAGACACATGAAAGATAGGCATAAATTCTACCTACACACAGAGATGGATATAAGTACATGATTTCCATGCTGTATTATATTTATTCTTAAAAAAGCAATTACTTTTTATCCTTTGGAAAGCATGTCCCCCTTGCATGTTTCAAAGGGAGTTAGCAGTGACTAACATCTCATGTTTTGGGATTCCATTTTGACATCAACAATTATTATCTCTGTGAATCGTTTGAAAGTTTTATTGTTTGGTGCATCATGTGGTCATTTTAATCAAGATTCCTATCCTTTGATGAACATACTGCTTCTTTTGCACCTTTGACAATCAAATAAATTATCTTGGATTGCTTCATGGTAGACTAAAGATCTTATGATGTTAAATTTATCATTCAAATCTTATTAGTAAAATTGTTGTTTCTGTATTTCGTTTCCGTCTGAAAGATTGTTCTAATTCTTATATGGTAACTATCTTTAATAGCTTCGTGGTAGAGCAGGAAGGCAAGGGGATCCTGGATCAACAAGGTTTATGGTGAGGTATTGTGCTGCTTGATGATTTAATTATATCTTGAATAAAAACTATAATACTTGGCTAATAAGTATAGCTAAGTTTTACTTGACAGAGGAAACCAATTAAATTTTTTTTTGAAGTGATTATGTGAATTATTTTTTCAGTCAGTATGTTCCTTTTAAACTTTCAAAGCCATTTCCATTTTGATGATGAAATCAGTTAAAATTAATGAGGAATATCCTGTACAACCTAAAAGAATAGGGGGAGATATTAAACGTTGGATTGCTGTTGAAGCTGCATAGAGTTAATCTTCCACTTATAAGTTGCAATCTGCTGTGTTCTTACAGCTTGGTTGGTGCTGCCAATTTTTACTGTACGTGATTCCTTCTGGGGAAATTGCTATCCACAACATGGAAACTCTTTCTGGAAATGATTGTGGGCTATTTGAATATTTTAATTTGACATACTTTGATCCGTTGTCTGATAATCAACCTGCTTTCTGTCATGTTCATGCATGATTTTCCTTGTTTCATTGTAAAGTTTTCAAAAATTTTGTATAGATAGTTGATAACTGAATTAGGTATGGACCAGCCAAAGTGTCAGATGCTCAAGCATCAGTAAATAGCTTTTCAAGAGAATTTACCGATAGTAATTGGTTGGATAAACATATGAAGCAAGAAAATCAATTGGAAAAGCTAGGTGGGGGTATGCATGACCTAGGAAGTTCTTCCGTTGTGTCTCTCCCCAAAAAAGAAAGAGAAAAAGACATGTGGAAGTCAAATTGCTCTCATGAATTTAATACCGTGTAGTTAAAGCCTAATCTGTCAATTGCATCCGGTAAAGTCATGTTGAAGTTGCTTGGACTATAATGCGTATCTAAAATAAATTGTTTTGACAAAATCTAATTGAAAGTCAAAGCATTAGCCAATCTGAAAGAACCTTGTTAACGAGATGACTAAAGTGAACATTGTAAGGTATGTGAAGAGAAACTTTAGCACAAATGGACTTTAATGTTTGGTTTTATCTACATGATGTTTTAATTAAGCATGTGAATTGCCTGGAATGACTACACAATCATGATTTATTGAAAGGAAAAAGAAAATAGAAAAACAAAGAATACGTTGTCAAAACGTTACCGAAAGAAAAGCCTGGCCTACATAATACTAAAACTAGAATTTTCTTACATTTCTTCCACATCCACATTGTTGTTATACTAATTTACTTTCCTTACTTTTGAGCATTATATGTCAAGGAGCCTTGGGTAATTTCCATACTATCCAATTATGTGACAGCTTGCAGGATGAGATGTTTCAAAAGTTTAATTTTGATACTGAATGGGTTGTGAAACTTATAACGAAAGTTACAGATGATGAGGTTACACCAATGGAAGGTGATGCAATTGTTAAACAGGTGATGGTCTAACTCATGTTCATGATGACAAATTAATCCTTTAATATGAATGCCATCATTGTGTTATTCTAAAACGTTATTGCCCCATTACTTATTTGAACCGTCATGAATTTTAGCTTCTGGCCCTGCAAATTAATGCGGAGAAGTACTACTTTGGCATAAGAAAGAGCTTGGTTGAGTTTGATGAAGTACTTGAGGTATGTGTTTTATATGACACTAGTTCATTTGATTAACTTGCTGAAGATTTTGACATATTCAAGGATATGAATATATGGTTGGGTCTTAAATTAGCTTGTTGTGTTTTCCTTGCTACTTTTATTATCACCTGAAGTTTTGACTCGGTAGAGCCAAGTAGTAGATTTGCCGCATATCTGTGTTGGTGAGGAAAGAAAATTGCATTATAAAGTCTCCAACATTTCCTATTACATTTTCTTTTTCTAACTCAAACCAGTTAAACTTAATATATAGTGGAATTTTGATAGTTGCTTTTATTTACTATTTTGTTGCTGGCAAAGAAATTGATAGTTACTTTTATCTAATACTTAGTTCACCAATTAAGAAAAGGCATGATTTTTACTTGAAACTGATCCTTGGATGCTGCAATCCATCAATCATTGGCACTAATTTGTTCATGATCCTTGGATGCTGCAATCCATCAATCATTGCGCTAATTTGTTCATTTTTCCTGTATCAGGTTCAAAGGAAGCATGTCTATGACCTTAGGCAATTAATTTTAACGGGTGATAATGAAAGTTGTTCTCAACACATATTCCAGTGAGTTCCTCTCTGGTGTTCCATAACTGATTATCTGCTACCCATTCATGTAGATTTCTCGATTTCTTAGCTGTTGGCTAGGATACTTGCATAAATTTGCATGCTCCATTGTGCATGAAAATGGCTTATGGAGTAATTACATAGTCTAAGCAATAACCGTATATTATTAAATTTTCCTATTTGTTGGATTTTTATAGTTTTGGAATGCGGAATTATATATTAATGGATAGCCTTACTACCCCCAAATACTACTAGCATATTGGGTGGTGGTTCCAAACTTCCATGGATATACAAACCCTTCTCTTTTAATATTTTCAATGTGGGATTAAATATCATCTTCCCTAATTCACATGTGGGTTATCTCTAACATGTGGGTTATCTCTATCATTTATCTCTCTCTCTCTCTCTCTCCCTTCCACACTTCTTTTGCTACATTTTCTTCTTTGACTAGTATTTCTTGATTCTTACAATACTCATATTTGTTAATATATACAATTGCCTTTGTGTTAACTTTTGGCATATAAGATTTGCTTACGTTATCGTCTTCTTCTTTTTTGGTTTTCTGCTTTTTGAACAACAATATGTGTTGAATGATTTTTAATATACTTTAGTTATAAATATTTGTTGTATTGAAAGAAAGCTGCTTAATAGGTACATGCAAGCAGTGGTAGATGAAATCGTCTTTGGAAATGTTGATCCACTGAAGGTACATTTGGTGAACCCTTAGAATGTTGTGGACTGCTTGCAACCAATTCTTACTAATTGCATTAAATCATTCTCTTGATAGCATCCGAGACACTGGAGTTTGGGTAAGCTCTTGAAGGAGTTTATCACAATTGCAGGGAAGCTATTGGATGGTGAGCTTATTTGTAATTTTCTCATGGTTCTCTGATTAGTATGTTGAACATAATTCCTGATGAAATGGAATTTTCCCAGACTCATTTGCAGGTATCACTGAGGAAGCCTTACTGACATCTCTTGCACAAATACATCAATTGAGTTCCAAAGATGACAACTTAAACTTTCCAGACTTGCCAAAGCCTCCCAATTCCTTTAGAGGAATCCGCCGGAAGAGTTCTTCATTAAGACGTTGGCTTGCTATTTGTTCTGATGATTTGACTAAGTGAGCATAAACTATTGATGCTTATATTGTTGGCCATTGTTGTTTCTTTTGTATTATATTATAGTTTTGAGTTCTAGAATCCACTAATATGTCTGGTCTAGGAATGGAAAGTACCGGGCGACCGTTAATCTTCTCCGCAAATACCTTGGGGATTTTCTCATTGCTTCATATTTGGACGTTGTACAAGAATCTGGTTATGATGATGTGTATGTAAAAGAAATTGAGGTGAGGATTCTGAGTGAAACTTTACGTCGGTCAAAAATTGATGTTTTTTTATATTCATAAATTATCTTCAAAAGCCAGCATTATGCATTCATACATTATCTTCCGATATTTTATATATTCATACATTATCTTCAAAAGTCAGCATTCATACATTATCTTCCGAAGCCAGCATTCATACATTATCTTTCTAAAGCCAGCAGAGTCATGAACATAACTGTGCATACTCATTCAACACTTAGGCTCATTAGATTTATTTGGTATCAGGTGATTGTAAAAAAGGTTTCCTGAGTGAAACTTCACAGATGCCAAAAATTTGATGTTATTATTATTTAATGCGTTATCTTCAAAAGCCAACATTCATACATTATCTTCCAAAGCCAACAGAATCAAGACCATGATTGTGAATACTCATTCAACCCTTTGGCACATTATTTTTAGTTGGTAACAGGTGATACTAAAAAACGTTGACTTTTGGGGGTCATACCGCCCATTTTTCTTTCAAATAGTCTATATTGTGACTGCTGTAATTCAATAAAACTGAACTTCTTGAATAAGATATTCAATTATAAGCAATGTCTTTTGTTTACTGTCTTTTCCGGTACCATATCTAGTGTGTTGAATTTCATTCATTCACTGATTATTTCATCATCTTATGATATAATATCTGGACAATGGATTTGTTTTCATTTGGAAGATCGAGCTATTGTTTTAGTGGTTTTTCAAAAGTTTTGTGTGCTTTCTCACTTCATTAGTTTCTTTTTTGCAATACAGAAGGCAGTTCTTGTCAAAACACTAGATTGTTTCTGGAGGGATCATCTCGTGAACATGAACAGACTTAGTTCAGCGGTATAATATACACTATTAAATTTTAGGTGATTCGACTTTATTTGACTTTCCTATAGGCATGTACTTATGACATATATCTGCTAGGTAAATGTAAGAAGTTTCGGGCACAGAAATCCTCTTGAAGAATACAAAATTGATGGGTGTCGATTTTTCATCTCAATGCTCAGTGCGATCAGGAGAGTAACCGTAGGATCACTCTTGCAGTATTGGTCATCCCCGATGGAGTCCCAAGAACTATTTGAATTATAATAGTTGATTTGCCATCACACTGAAGGTATATATTAGTTCTGCTTTAGTGTTTACTCTGTATGAGGGATGAATATTTCTTGACTTGATTTGTGTTCCTTTCTGGGTGTGTCGCATAAATCCAGTGATTTGTTCCCTTAGTGTCTAACTAGGGAGTGTTGATTTCTTTTCTCATTTCAAAATAAAGAAAGAATTCTTCTCTTCGTCAGTTTTTTTAAGATTTTATGTCATGTTCATGATAGCAACCATTCTTTGGTTAGCAGGATATTACTCGGAACAACAATGCTAGTAGGCATCCCTACTGCATCCCAACTTATGATGTGCAGTTGGCAAATGAATACAAATTAAAAATGGCTTATCGTAGTTGTCATGTCATATGAATTAAATTGCCTCATTAGAAATCGGGATATGTATTTCAAAAAAAAAAAATTGGGATATGAGTTATGATGTGGATGTCTAGTATTATTGTACTGGGAATTACTTTTGAGTGCTCTAACTCTGGATGTGTAAGTTTGGATTAGGATTGGTTGAAGTCATCATTGAAAAAAACTTGTTTCTATGACAGTGGTGATGTATATCAGTGAACTGAAAGTTCAAACCAAGTATCCTCCGTCAATGCACTCCAGAAAATTGCTCGACACCAGGATAACGGGGTAATTACTTTCAAATATTCTCGTCTCATCTCTTTCACTTAGTTTGTCTCTTCTGGGGATTAGCATGATCATTCATGTTGTGATTCTGGTAATTACTACTCATTGTTCAGTGGACGTGATTAAGGGTGTTGAGAATATTATCTATCCATAGCGTATAGAGGTGTATAGAGGTACTGGCACGGAAAACAAGGTCCGGATTGCACTGTTGCTGTATAGAGGTGTATAGGCAATTATGGATGTGAATTATATTTTTGGCAGCCATTGATTATTGTATTACTTAGAGACTCTCAAGTTGTAAAGTTGATTTAACCCAAATTACACTTGTTCTCGGTTTGATTTCTCTTTTATCAAATATTATTCATACTCATCTGAGAGTGTAGAAGCTTTGTGAAGGAAACAACGATCTGAATTTTGTTTGGTAATCATAATTTTCTTTTGCTAATACAAGTAAATAAACACATTATTGACTTGTAGATTAGATCTTAACCTGTGAAATCGTATCTGTTTTGCATATCAATATTCCTTACAGGTCCCTTGAACCACTTCCTTGCATCCAAGAACCACCAAAGCAGAATGAGTGTCAAAGCCAAACCAAGAGCAATTGGTGCATAGTTGAAAGTAGTCCATCGGATAGGATAGAGAGTCGGCAATAGGAAAGCCGAACAAGTATAGCATATCCACAAGAAGGCTACCAAGCAAATTGGCCTTCTTGCTCTACCCAAATAGAATGGTCCTGGTTTGAAGTTCTTCTCATTCATCACCAGCCTTGCGAATATCGGAACAGCATAACCTCCTACCCATCCTATAGTACTAATGGATATGATGGCTGTGAAGATCACATCGACTTTCAAGATGGGTAGTCCTAGAATTATGCATATGACTGCACACAGCCACACTGCATTTCTCGGAACCTTGTACTTCGGGTGTACTCTTCTCCAGATTCGCGAAAATGGAAGTCCATTATCCCTTGATAAAGCATAAACCTGATTGTATAGTTTGGAAGCATGGAATCCAAATCATTTTTGAAAGCTGAAAATGTTATCTTAAACTTTTAAAATAAGGGCGAAAGAGAGGAGTTTTTCTTACTACTCTAGCAGCACTGGTAGTGACTGAAAGTCCACAAAAGAAGAAAGATCCCCAAATGATGCAAAGAAAAACCACAGCTCCAGTAGAGCTCTGGAACCTCCCATGGAATGCGTCGTAGATTATTTGTGCCGGAACAAGTGCCCCACCTGTCTCATTGTTCAAATCATATAGATAGTCTGGATCCTGTATTTCATGTGTTAACATTCTCTCAAATAAAAAATAAAACACTTTGAAACGAATGGGAACATACCCACCTTGATGCTAAAAGTAAGAGCCAAGTTATATGCCCATCCGAATACGGTGATGATGCCAATGCTAGAAAGAATGGCAGCAGGACCAATTCTATCAGCTCCTTTCGTTTCTTCGGTTAGATGAGCTGCAGTATCGTAGCCGTACAAACTGTAGTTGCTTAGAAGCACAGACAAGATTACTGCATAAGGTATGCTGCTCACTCCGGTTGATTCCGGAGACATTTCGAAACGAGTGAAGACATATGAAAACGGTTGTGTTGGTCTTGCTACCAGTGGAAGCATTATAATCACCACCAAAACGCCAATGATCTACACTAGTAAAATTTGATAATATATCAAATGTGCTTGAAAAATCTGAGAATCAAAATATTAGTTTCATAAGTGTCACAGCTCTCTCACCTGCCACCAAATTGAAATAATGTCAAGAAATGCAATGACTTGTAATGAGAAGGTGTTGAGTACAGCCCATATGATAGTGAGGCACACATACATAGCTAGAAATACAGTCCTTGAAGCAAAGTATCCTCCACCCTTGTTTGTTCCGGTCGATAGCAGAATTATCATCTGCAATGTCTGTGATCCTGAGTATGCCTGAATCATGTCCCAAAAAGTAAATAATGAGAAAGAATCTCACACTCTATTTATATGTATATATATATATATATATTGAAAACTGACACCATTGTGGGTCAGGGTCTGCCGGAACCTAGTAAGATTGGGCTCTACAAACACAGTTTGGAATGCAACTTCCACTTTACAGTTTACACTACCAAGGTTTGAACTCTGGTGATAGAGTGTTAAGACTCCATATTTTTTGATAAAACTGAATGTGATAGTGATATATACCTGTGCACCAATCCCAGAAATACAACCGATGGCCTCTAGCCAAGCGCAGCACCATGATGCAAATGGCCCCCACTTAGGTCCAGACAAATGTGCAGCCCAGAAGTAGAGCGATCCAGTGGTCTGTTTCCATTTATATATATATATATATATATATATATATATATATATTTCCAATATCAATTGCCTTGAACAATGTTGAAATAGTAACTTTAACATAATAACGTTATAATAGAAATATAGAATATATACATACTGGGAAAGAAGAACAGATCTCAGCCATGGCAATTCCAACAAACCAAGTGAAGAATGTGACCACAACCCATCCCCAGATTAAGCTTGCAGGTCCTGCATATCGTAAGCTTGGCCCGTAAAGGGGTGTTCCCGTGAAAACCGCCATGCTTGAAAATGTTATTGCAAGTGTCTTGAATAAAGTCTGCAAAGAAGAATATTATACCAGTAAACAAAAAAGTAGGCAGAAATAAATATGAATGTAAGTTATATATATGGACATATAATTATAACCATTTCTCTTCTCAATTCTTGCTTGTATCCAAGCTCATTGAGACGCTTTTCTCCAGAATCAATTTCCAGAGCATCATGGGAAATGTTTCCATTTCTTGAATCCATTTTGATCAAAATTACGTGCACAATACTAAACAGATTTGTTTCAGTACTGGACATGAGAAAGATAAACAAGTGCCATGTTTTATATATACCACTAGAAAATCTGTGGTTTTGAACTGGTCATTATATATATTTATATCAAGTCAATGTCAGTGACCAGATTGATCAAATCCAGCTAGAAAGGAAACACGAAAGTCATTGCTCTAACCTATGCAATTGGAAGAACAAAAAAAAAATCCTTATATTTTGTCGCTTTTCTTTTATCTTTTTCTGCTAAGAGTCCAAGTATTGACTAGAAATACGGCAAGAGCAGCTGAAAATCTTGAATTTAGTTAGTCCAAATATCAATAAATTAATATACCATTTATGTATAGAAACCCTTGAAAATCGGCCATTTAAACTTTAATAAAATAAAATAAAAAAGTATGTCAGTCTTACCTTCTTTTTCAATGTACACTAAAATTAAATTCACAACAACTTGACGAGATGAAATTGATCCGGTGTAAACCCAATACACCTAAAGATATAACTACACATGGGCTAGGGTGAGCTCACCCTAACTCATTAAAAAAGAAAACTACAATATTAAAAAATACAACTTAAATTTACCGCAAAAATACATATAAATTTATCGCAATACCATTTATAATTATTATTTTTCTTTTTGCATCACGAACACTAACAAATAGATTAGTTAAGACGAGGTTGGTTCAATAGTATGACCAGCGGCGAATTTAGGGAGGGGCCGACAAGGCCATGGCCCCCCAACCCAAGAAATTAAAAGAAAAAAAAAATTCAGTTAAAAAAATAATAAATAAGATCAAAATTGGAAAGATGAGTGTTTTGAGTAGATGTTAGAGATGAGATGATACTTGTTAGAGATACGAGAGTAAAGAATTGGAGAACTTATGAGAGAGAAAACCTTGGGCAGCGTGCGTTGACTTTGGTATTAATTTTTGTTTTTGGCATTAATTTTTTGTTTTTTTTAATAAAACTCGATTGAGTTTATTTTAACAATTGGATCATCATCTATTCCTAGAAATATATTTAAAATACAAGATCCCTTATTAGTTTTTAATTAAGTTTGTTCAAAATTATTATTATTTTTTGAAATATTACAATAATTCAGAATTTTGGGAAGTGTGAGACTCCAACCCATAATCTTATAATGTGGGTGTGAGAGACATACCACTGGATCAACCCCATTTTATCTTATTCAAAATTATTTTAAGTTAATTTTATTTGATATGAATATTATAAAATTAAATTACAAATAAGTAAATAATTGTGATTTAAATATATTAATGATATAGTGGTATTTTAAATATATTATAATGAATATATTTGTTTTCTGTCAGCTTGTCATTTAAATTATTGAATATTAAATATCAATTTTTTAAGGTTTTAAAAAATGCTATTAAGTTTTATTTATATTAGTTGGGAACTATTTTCAACTATGTTAAGAATAGACATAGGTTTTACAAGAAGAAGAAATTTTTTTTCTCATAAACTCATTCATTAATCATTATGTAATTGAAATGGAAATTGGATTAAAAAATTAATAAATTTAATTATAAATAATTTTCGAGATATAAAACAACGATAAGTTACATTTCTCTTGTGTGACCTTAAATATTACTTTATGTCTTGGCCCCTCAAAGCCAAAATCGTGGCTTCGCCCCTGGGTATGCCCCTCACACCTACAATAAGAGATTGTAGGTTCAAATCTATCTCCCATCCCCAAAAATCGAATTATTTTAATATTTCAAAAAAAAAAAAAATCACTAACCAATAGATTTGTTCATATGTTGTCCCTATTATATTTCTTCTTTTTTTATAGAAGAGAATAAAAGATACTTTAAAACCCATTTTCTTAACTTATGAGAGAGAAAACCTTAGGCAACGTGCGTTGACTTTGGTATTAATTTTTGTTTTTGGCATTAATTTTTTGTTTTTTTTAATAAAACTCGATTGAGTTTATTTTAACAATTGGATCATCATCTATTCCTAGAAATATATTTAAAATACAAGATCCCTTATTAGTTTTTAATTAAGTTTGTTCAAAATTATTATTATTTTTTGAAATATTACAATAATTCAGAATTTTGGGAAGTGTGAGACTCCAACCCATAATCTTATAATGTGGGTGTGAGAGACATACCACTGGATCAACCCCATTTTATCTTATTCAAAATTATTTTAAGTTAATTTTATTTGATATGAATATTATAAAATTAAATTACAAATAAGTAAATAATTGTGATTTAAATATATTAATGATATAGTGGTATTTTAAATATATTATAATGAATATATTTGTTTTCTGTCAGCTTGTCATTTAAATTATTGAATATTAAATATCAATTTTTTTAAGGTTTTAAAAAATGCTATTAAGTTTTATTTATATTAGTTGGGAACTATTTTCAACTATGTTAAGAATAGACATAGGTTTTACAAGAAGAAGAAATTTTTTTTCTCATAAACTCATTCATTAATCATTATGTAATTGAAATGGAAATTGGATTAAAAAATTAATAAATTTAATTATAAATAATTTTCGAGATATAAAACAACGATAAGTTACATTTCTCTTGTGTGACCTTAAATATTACTTTATGTCTTGGCCCCTCAAAGCCAAAATCGTGGCTTCGCCCCTGGGTATGCCCCTCACACCTACAATAAGAGATTGTAGGTTCAAATCTATCTCCCATCCCCAAAAATCGAATTATTTTAATATTTCAAAAAAAAAAAAAAAATCACTAACCAATAGATTTGTTCATATGTTGTCCCTATTATATTTCCTCTTTTTTTATAGAAGAGAATAAAAGATACTTTAAAACCCATTTTCTTAACTTATGAGAGAGAAAACCTTGGGCAACGTGCGTTGACTTTGGTATTAATTTTTGTTTTTGGCATTAATTTTTTGTTTTTTTAATAAAACTCGATTGAGTTTATTTTAACAATTGGATCATCATCTATTCCTAGAAATATATTTAAAATACAAGATCCCTTATTAGTTTTTAATTAAGTTTGTTCAAAATTATTATTATTTTTTGAAATATTACAATAATTCAGAATTTTGGGAAGTGTGAGACTCCAACCCATAATCTTATAATGTGGGTGTGAGAGACATACCACTGGATCAACCCCATTTTATCTTATTCAAAATTATTTTAAGTTAATTTTATTTGATATGAATATTATAAAATTAAATTACAAATAAGTAAATAATTGTGATTTAAATATATTAATGATATAGTGGTATTTTAAATATATTATAATGAATATATTTGTTTTCTGTCAGCTTGTCATTTAAATTATTGAATATTAAATATCAATTTTTTAAGGTTTTAAAAAATGCTATTAAGTTTTATTTATATTAGTTGGGAACTATTTTCAACTATGTTAAGAATAGACATAGGTTTTACAAGAAGAAGAAATTTTTTTTCTCATAAACTCATTCATTAATCATTATGTAATTGAAATGGAAATTGGATTAAAAAATTAATAAATTTAATTATAAATAATTTTCGAGATATAAAACAACGATAAGTTACATTTCTCTTGTGTGACCTTAAATATTACTTTATGTCTTGGCCCCTCAAAGCCAAAATCGTGGCTTCGCCCCTGGGTATGCCCCTCACACCTACAATAAGAGATTGTAGGTTCAAATCTATCTCCCATCCCCAAAAATCGAATTATTTTAATATTTCAAAAAAAAAAAAAAAATCACTAACCAATAGATTTGTTCATATGTTGTCCCTATTATATTTCATCTTTTTTTATAGAAGAGAATAAAAGATACTTTAAAACCCATTTTCTTAACTTATGAGAGAGAAAACCTTGGGCAACGTGCGTTGACTTTGGTATTAATTTTTGTTTTTGGCATTAATTTTTTGTTTTTTTTAATAAAACTCGATTGAGTTTATTTTAACAATTGGATCATCATCTATTCCTAGAAATATATTTAAAATACAAGATCCCTTATTAGTTTTTAATTAAGTTTGTTCAAAATTATTATTATTTTTTGAAATATTACAATAATTCAGAATTTTGGGAAGTGTGAGACTCCAACCCATAATCTTATAATGTGGGTGTGAGAGACATACCACTGGATCAACCCCATTTTATCTTATTCAAAATTATTTTAAGTTAATTTTATTTGATATGAATATTATAAAATTAAATTACAAATAAGTAAATAATTGTGATTTAAATATATTAATGATATAGTGGTATTTTAAATATATTATAATGAATATATTTGTTTTCTGTCAGCTTGTCATTTAAATTATTGAATATTAAATATCAATTTTTTTAAGGTTTTAAAAAATGCTATTAAGTTTTATTTATATTAGTTGGGAACTATTTTCAACTATGTTAAGAATAGACATAGGTTTTACAAGAAGAAGAAATTTTTTTTTCTCATAAACTCATTCATTAATCATTATGTAATTGAAATGGAAATTGGATTAAAAAATTAATAAATTTAATTATAAATAATTTTCGAGATATAAAACAACGATAAGTTACATTTGTCTTGTGTGACCTTAAATATTACTTTATGTCTTGGCCCCTCAAAGCCAAAATCCCGGCTTCACCCCTGGGTATGCCCCTCACACCTACAATAAGAGATTGTAGGTTCGAATCTATCTCCCATCCCCCAACATCGAATTATTTTAATATTTCAAAAAAAAAAAAAAAAAAAATCACTAACCAATAGATTTGTTCATATGTTGTCCCTATTATATTTCCTCTTTTTTTATAGAAGAGAATAAAAGATACTTTAAAACCCATTTTCTTAACTTATGAGAGAGAAAACCTTGGGCAGTGTGCCGTTGACTTAGGTATTAATTTTTGTTTTTGGCATTAATTTTTTGTTTTTTGATAATAAAACTCGATTGAGTTTATTTTAACCATTGGATTATCAACTATTCCTGGAAATATATTTAAAATACAAGATCCCTTATTAGTTTTTATTTAAGTTTGTTCAAAATTATTATTATTATTTGAAATATTACAATAATTCGGAATTTTGGGAAGGTGTGAGACTCCAACCCATAATCTTATGGTGTGGGTGTGAGAGACATACCACTGAATCAACCCCATTTTATCTTATTCAAAATTATTTTAAGTTAATTTTATTTGATATGAATATTATAAAATTAAATTACAAATAAGTAAATAATTGTGATTTAAATATATTAATGATATAGTGGTATTTTAAATATATTTAAATTATTGAATATTAAATATCAATTTTTTTAAGGTTTTAAAAAATGCTATTAAGTTTTATTTATATTAGTTGGGAGGGGCTGGCTACAATGCAGTGATTTTATATCACTGCATGCTGCAGCGAAAAAAACAAGTTGACAGCCATGAATAGTGTAGGTTTTCAACCTACTATTGCCCTTATCTCATTAAAATAATAATATATATTTATTGATTTGACTTTATTACTAATAAAAATTAATAAAAAAAGAAAAAGAAATAATAAAAAATTATTTAATAGTGAAAAATAATATAAAATATTTTTCCATCAGAATAAAATTAATTATTTTATTATTTTTTCATGGTAACTACTTTCAGGATATTGGTAACTACTTTTACGGTCATAGTAACTACTTTTACGGTCTGGTAACTACTTAACGGTTTTTACAAAAAAAATTACATTGTAACTACTTTCACGGCAGTGGTAACTACTTTTACGGAACTGGTAACTACTTTCACGACTTGGTAACTACTTAACGGCTTATCAAAAAAACTACCTTGTAACTACTTTCACGGCTGTGGTAACTACTTTTACGGAACGAGTAACTACTTTCACGGCTTGGTAACTACTTAACGGTTTTTCCCTTGTAACTACTTTCACGGCAGTGGTAACTACTTTTACGGAATTGGTAACTACTTTCATGACTTGGTAACTACTTAACGGCTTTTTGTCAAAAAAAATTACCTTGTAACTACTTTCACGGCTGTGGTAACTACTATTACGGAACCGGTAACTACTTTCACGGCTTGGTAACTACTTAACGGTTTTTCCCTTGTAACTACTTTCACGGCAGTGGTAACTAGTTTTTCGGAATCGGTAACTACTTTCACGACTTGGTAACTACTTAACGGCTTTTTGTCAAAAAAAATTACCTTGTAACTACTTTCACGGCTGTGGTAACTACTATTACGGAACCGGTAACTACTTTCACGGCTTGGTAACTACTTAACGGTTTTTCCCTTGTAACTACTTTCACGGCAGTGGTAACTAGTTTTTCGAAATCGGTAACTACTTTCACGACTTGGTAACTACTTAACGGCTTTTCCAAAAAAAATAACCTTGTAACTACTTTCATGGCTATGGTAACTACTTTTACGGAAGCGGTAACTACTTTCACGGCTTGGTAACTACTTAACGATTTTTCCCTTGTAACTACTTTCACGGCAGTGGTAACTAGTTTTACGGAATCGGTAACTACTTTTACGACTTGGTAACTATTTAACGGCTTTTTCAAAAGAAATAACCTTGTAACTACTTTCACGGCTGTGGTAACTACTATTACGGAACCGGTAACTACTTTCACGGCTTGGTAACTACTTAACGGTTTTTCCCTTGTAACTACTTTCACGGCAGTGGTAACTAGTTTTTCGGAATCGGTAACTACTTTCACGACTTGGTAACTACTTAACGGCTTTTCCAAAAAAAATAACCTTGTAACTACTTTCACGGCTGTGGTAACTATTTTTACGGAACCGGTAACTACTTTCACGGCTTGGTAACTACTTAACGGTTTTTCCCTTGTAACTACTTTCACGGCAGTGGTAACTACTTTTACGGAATCGGTAACTACTTTCATGATTTGGTAACTACTTAACGGCTTTTCCAAAAAAATAACCTTGTAACTACTTTAACGGCTATGGTAACTACTTTTACGGAAGTAGTAACTACTTTCACGGCTTGGTAACTACTTAACGGTTTTTCCCTTGTAACTACTTTCACGGCAGTGGTAACTACTTTTACGGAATCGGTAACTACTTTCACGACTTGGTAACTATTTAACGGCTTTTCCAAAAAAATAACCTTGTAACTACTTTCACGGCTCTTGTAACTACTTTGACGGAACCGGTAATTACTTTCACGGCTTGGTAACTACTTAACGGTTTTTCCCTGGTAACTACTTTCACGGCTATGGTAACTACTTTTACGGAATCGGTAACTACTTTCACGGCTCGGTAACTACTTAATGGTTTTCCCCATGTAACTACTTACACGGCAGTGGTAACTACTTTGACGGAATCGGTAACTACTTTCAGGACTTGGTAACTACTTAACGGCTTTTCCAAAAAATTACCTTGTAACTACTTCACAGCCGTGGTAACTACTTTTACGGAACCGGTAACTACTTTCACGGCTTGGTAACTACTTAACGGTTTTTCCCTTGTAACTACTTTCACGGCAGTGGTAACTAGTTTTTCGGAATCGGTAACTACTTTCACGACTTGGTAACTACTTAACGGCTTTTTGTCAAAAAAAATTACCTTGTAACTACTTTCACGGCTGTGGTAACTACTATTACGGAACCGGTAACTACTTTCACGGCTTGGTAACTACTTAACGGTTTTTCCCTTGTAACTACTTTCACGGCAGTGGTAACTAGTTTTTCGGAATCGGTAACTACTTTCACGACTTGGTAACTACTTAACGGCTTTTCCAAAAAAAATAACCTTGTAACTACTTTTACGGCTGTGGTAACTACTTTCAGGACTTGGTAACTACTTAATGGTTTTTCCAAAAAAAATTACCTTGTAACTACTTTCACAGCAGTGGTAACTACTTTCATGACTTGGTAACTACTTAACGGTTTTTCCAAAAACAATTACCTTGTAACTACTTCACGGCTGCGGTAACTACTTTTACGGAACCGGTAACCACTTTCACGGCTTGGTAACTACTTAACGGTTTTTCCCAAAGAAATAACCTTGTAACTACTTTTACGGTAGCGGTAACTAATTTCACGGTTCTGGTAACTATTTTCACGGCTTGGTAACTACTTGAGGGATCTTCGAAAAAAATTGACCTTGTAACTACTTTTACAACATTGGTAACTAGTTTAACGGCATCGGTAATTACTTTCACGGCTTGGTAACTACTTAAGGGTTTTTTTCTATAAAAATTTCCTAGTAACTACTTTTACGGTTGTGGTAACTACTTTTATAGAAATGGTAACTACATTTACGGCTTGGTAACTACTTAAGGGTTTTTCTTAAAACAATTGCCTTGTAACTACTTTTACGGTGGCGGTAACTATTTTTAGGGAAATGGTAACTACTTAAGGGTTTTTCCTAAAAAAATTATCTTGTAACTACTTTTACGGTGTCGGTAACTACTTTTAGGGAAATGGTAACTACTTCCACGGCTTGGTAACTACTTGCACGGTTTTGTCCAAAAAAATTACCTTGTAACTACCTTTACGGTTTGGCATATTTATATATAGATCAACAATATTTAATATTTTATACTACATCTGTAGTATCCAGATGTAGGTTAGATAATTTTTGTTGTTACTTAGATGATTGCATTTTCATAATGAGTTTGTGACAATTCTGAACATAATGGATCCATCTAACCCTGATACCATGACGAAGGAAGTGGATAATTTTTGTTGTTACTTAGATGATTGCATTTTCATAATGAGTTTGTGACAATTCTGAACATAATGGATCCATCTAACCCTGATACCATGACGAAGGAAGTGGATAATTTTTGTTGTTACTTAGATGATTGCATTTTCATAATGAGTTTGTGACAATTCTGAACATAATGGATCCATCTAACCCTGATACCATGACGAAGGAAGTGGATAATTTTTTTTCTTACTTAGATGATTGCATTTTCATAATGAGTTTGTGACAATTCTGAACATAATGGATCCATCTAACCCTGATACCATGACGAAGGAAGTGGATAATTTTTTTTGCTACTTAGATGATTGCATTTTCATAATGAGTTTGTGACAATTCTGAACATAATGGATCCATCTAACCCTGATACCATGACGAAGGAAGTGGATAATTTTTTTTCTTACTTAGATGATTGCATTTTCATAATGAGTTTGTGACAATTCTGAACATAATGGATCCATCTAACCCTGATACCATGACGAAGGAAGTGGATAATTTTTTTTCTTACTTAGATCATGTGCAACAAGACTAGTTGGAAATTGTGTTAACAAGCACAAATTGAACATCTCCAACACCAGATTTTGTATTGCCAAATTCATCAACCTGAATACGTTTTGCAGTCCTGTGAACGGATACCTTATTGATGATACTTGTATCTTTGGTGTGTAGGTGTTTGTTGCCCCAACCAATCTGCAACCATTGTACATCATAATGTTGAAACATACCTCATCCCAAATTGGTTATAAAGGAATAAAACATATATCAAAATACATATCCGAACTAAACAATTATATAATAGTGCATGAAGTACCAATATGTAAATAAAAACAAATGTACTTAAATCGAAAGACTAAAAAAAAACAAACAAATTAAAACAAAGAAACTGCAAGTGACTGACAACTATGTGCCCTGATCTGGAACATTGGGGTCCTGAGGTGGGATGTTCTGGTCCGGTGGTGCCTGCTGTGGTCCTCTATGAGGACGCCTATTACACCTTCGGTACATGAATGGGATGTCCACGCCATGGTTCACCAAACCCCTTTGGAAATCATCCAACCTCTGATTTATGTTCGTGAATTCACCCATATAGGCCTGGTGGTTCGAGTTCATATCCTGCCTCATAGACTGAAGGCTGTTGTTATTGGTTACCAGTTGTTCACTGATGCTCTGCATCATCTGAGCCATTGTTGGGATCTGATTACCTGTGCTCGTACCTGGTTCACCCCCGACGTTCTCCCCATCGTAATCTGCATCATCTGTGTCATCCTCGAGAAGGTCTTCCTCAGAAAAGCCCATGTCATCATCATCGAGCACGTTAACCCCAATTGGCCTGACCCCTCTACGCCTAGCAAGTTCATTGTAGGTCTTCCTCCCTATGTCACCTGTAGGAGTTATCATGTTGCCTTCTTCCCTATTCCATTCAATGCCTGCCTCCTCACAAAAATGGGTGATAAGGCAAGGGAAAGGCAGTGGCCCTTTTGTCTTCGCACCCTTATGTATACTCTTCATAATGATCTGGCCAATGTCCATTTGAAGCATGTTTCTCGCACAAAACAGATGGCGTGCGGTGTCAAAACTGAGCTCGGACCGGTGGGTCTTCGGAGTCAATGAGTAGTCAAACATCAGAATCCAGAATGTCGCATCTATCTTCAATTGGTTGAGAAACAAAGGGTCACGGTAGTCGTTCCATAGCGGGGATTCATCCATCCTTAGGTCAGCGGCCAGAAAACCGTTGTATGGCTCAAAGAAATCATGGTTGGGAACCTTGTCAACATATTCACTTAGCTCCTGGGAAGTCCCAAACCACTCGTTGATCTTGGTGGCTGTAATGAGGACCTCTGTACCCCGAACTATCACTGGAATCCCTTGACTGAAACGGTGAGGGACCATGGCGTAGTAAAATTCTCTGACCAAATCCAACGCCGCCACGTTAGGGGTCCTAACAAAACCAAACCAATTCAATGCTCGCACAGCATGTGGAACGAAAGTGGAGGCTAAAACCGTCAAATTGATGCCCCTTTCCGGCCAAACCTTTCTATTACCAAACAATGCCCATCTTTTCGGGTTATCCGGGTCTGGGGGTGGTGAGGTTATTTCACCCTTACCTTTCCCTGACGGAGGAGGCAATGCGAACGGATCCGAACCTCTTGATGATCCCCCTTTTTTTTTTCCTCGCTTCGAATTTTTCTTTCCACCTGCCATGATATTTCTAAAACCACAAACGAACAATCAAACGACAGATAGATACTAAGCAAAACATACCAAACCACACTTAAATCTCTAAGCAAAAATTCAAAACCATACTTAATCTCTAAGCCCTTAATGAAACACCAAACTTAAACAAACATAAACTTCTTTAAAACAACACAAATCAACCTTGCAATGTACTTGTAATCAAACCCCAATCATCATTTTAACAAAATATGTACTTGAAACAAAGTAATCCCCAATATCCTCCTATATTCACCTTCTCACGTGAGGCTTTATAGAATGTACATAGCTTTTATGCTTTATAAGACATTCCACACCAATAATCACACAACAGTTATGCTGTAAGCAAAAGATTCCACACCACATTTACATACCAAAGATTCAACCCCACACTTAATCTATAAGCAAAAATTGAACACCACACTTAATATAGAAGCAAAAATGGCACACCAAACTTAAACTACCCAAATATTCTTTAAAACAACCCAAATCAACCATGCAATGTTCTTCTAATCAAACCCCAATCATCTATTTATGTTAAAATCCAATTGAACCAAAGCAATCCCTAATATCCTCCTATTTTCACGTTTTGAAGAGAAGCTTTATAGAATGTGGCTTGCTTTGATGCTTTAGACACCTCTTTTTCACATAAATAGAGAGGATTAGAGATGAGGATTACCTTTGACAGAGATTGACAGTTGCTGCAGCAGTTTGAGAGATGAGTTTGTACAAATATTTGTGTTATGGCAGCTCTCCCACGACCTACGGTCTTTATTCCACACGTCGCATACAAGCGATCTTACTGCAAGCTTCGTGGGCTCGCTTTTAAGCTGGGTTGAGTCGAAACGACAGCGTTCTAGTTATGCTGTACAATGTGAAAGGCGACCTTGGGATGAGCTTCTTAAGATCATCCTGGGATCGCTATGTCATCGGGTTGGAATTCTTTCCAACTGCATGTAGGCGATCTTAGGGTGATCTTAAGGAGATCACCTTGGGATCGCTATTGTCTCGGGTTCTGAATTGTTGTATTAGTTGGTACATGCGACCTTGGGGCGATCTTAAATAGATCTTCATGGGCTCGCAATGGTCAGGTGGTTGATTGATATATGTTCCTATTAGAGCGATCTTGGGACGAGCTTGTTCAGCTCGCCCTGAGATCGCAATACCGTGATAGTTGGCATTTTATATGCTACACGGTAACATTTTTCTCACCTATTTCACTTCGACCCACCACTCCACATGCAACATACCCATTCTTTCTCACCTATTTACTGTCGACCAAACCCCTTCAAACCCCTTCATAAGACATGTACACTGTTGTTGTTGGGAATCAATTGGTTGAAGCTGTTTTTGGAGCTTTCAGTCATTCCTGGACTACTGAAGGACAAACTAAGAAGCAAACAACAAGTTCACAGTTAACAAAGGTATGTGTTACATTGTGTTTTTTTTTTTTTTAATAACCCAATTTTGGATCACACGTAGCCATCAATTGACATACTTGTATTTATAATTTATAATGAAAAAAAAAAAAATTAATAAATAACTCTAACCACCATTGTTTAATAATGCCTAAGCATCAATTAACCTCACCATCCATGTTGCATTTTTAATGACTAACAAAATAGGGCTTCTTACCATCCATTTTTCATTTGTAATTGATAACAAAATAGGACTTGTTAAAATTATTGTTGCATTTGTAATTAATAACAAAACAAGGCTTGGTTGAAAATGTTTCCAAAGCAAATATTTGATATTTATAATTCACACCATGTTTTCGTTGTTGTTCACACAGGAGGATGAATATCGATTCTAATATTGGTAGCACCTCCAAGTCAAATTATGATTTGAAGACAACAAGCTCTTCTCAATGGGACTATAGAAACAGCACGCATGACAAGTACACGTATCTTGGTCATTCGTACAACACCGCGGAAGGAGAAGCTGCAGTGGATCCTTCGCTTCAGACTGATCATACTCCCTTAACCCAACATTTGTGTACTCCAGACAATACGACTTCTCTTAGAGTTGAACCAACATTGTCTGAATTAGATGACCCGGCTACATTTACTAGTTTGCAACCGAGTGATGTCATTGGCAAGGAGTTTGCGTCTGTCGAAGATGCTGAAGCATTTTACAAGAATTACTCACTGTTTGTTGGGTTTAGCATCAGGAAGGATGAAATGAGGCGTGATAGGTACGGTATGATTACAATACGTAGATGGGTTTGCTCAAAGCAAGGGTACAGAGAACAAAAGTGGTTAGATAAAACAGAAAAAAAACTTGAACCTAGAGGTCAAACTCGAGAAGGTTGTCGGGCAGCAATGAAAATAAAATTAGAACGAAATAGTATGATGTGGGTTGTGAGAGAGTTCGTTAAAGAACATACCCACAATTTGTCACCACCCAATCACATTCAGTTCCTAAGATCACATCGTAATGTCAAAGATTCTGAAATTGCACAGTTACAGTCGTGGCGAACTGTTGGTGTCAAAACTACCCAAGTGATGGACCATATTGTGGAACAATCTGGTAGCTATGCAAACGTCGGACACACGAAGAAAGACTTGCAGAACCGTTTGGATGCAGTTCGTAAGTCTGAGATTCAGACATCTGACTCTGATTCTGTTATATCTTACTTCACAGCAAAATCAGTAACGGACCCGGATTTCTTCTTCGATTACACATTGGATGAAGAGAACCGTTTCGAAAACTTGTTTTGGGCCGATTCGACATCACGTTCTGACTATGCCTTTTTTGGTGATGTTCTAGCTTTTGATTCTACGTACAGAACAAATGTATATTGGAGGCCCCTTGTAATGCTTGTTGGCGTAAATCACCACCATAGTACCACGATTTTTGGCTTTGGATTGATATGTGATGAAACCGTGGACACATACACTTGGTTGTTGCGGACATTCTTGGTAGCAATGCATGGTCAGAAGCCGAAATCGGTGGTTACAGATGGTGACAAGGCTATGCACAAGGCAATAAAGACAGTGATGCCTGAATCCGTTCGACGATTGTGTTGTTGGCATCTAGAGCGAAATGTTCAAACAAACGTCCAGGATGCCAACTTCACTCGTGCGTTTTGCAGTTGCATGATGAATTTTATGACCGAAGATGAGTTTGATCTCCAATGGGCTAGCATGGTGGAAAAATTTGGATTGCAAAACAATGAGTGGGTGAGTGCGATGTATTCGAAACGAAAGCAGTGGGCTGAAACTTTTCTTCGAGATAACTTCTTTGGCGGCATGCGAAGCACGCAACGTTGTGAGAGTATGAATTCGTACCTTAATCGGTTTGTTCATTGTAGGTTGAAGATGTATGAGTTCCTGAAAAACATCGACAGGGCATTGGACCGCATTCGAAATACAGAAACACAACACGATTATCAATGTAGTACAACTGAACCTGTGTACAGTACTCATTTGTTGGGCCTAGAGAAACATGCTGGTCAGAATTACATAAGAAATGTATTCTTCCTGGTGCGGGATGAAATCCGAGAAGAGGCTGCACTAAGCATAGTAAATTGTGTGCAAGATGTGGATAATTTCACATACACATTCAAAAAATTTGGAATTGCAAATCGTATTTGGACAACCCGATTCATACCATCGGTGAATCAAATCCATTGCTCATGCAAAATGTTTGACACAGCCGGTCTACCATGTCGCCACAGTTTCAGTGTAATGAAAGCCATGGACATGCAACATATACCATCATCACTTATACTCCATCGATGGACCACCCGTGCAAAAGACTTTTCAGCCATCAAGTACGCATGTGAGGCAACTCCTACACCAATCATGGAAAAGGCCAGGTATGGATCGTTGAGTTCGAAATGCAACAAAATGTGTTATTTCGCATTGAAGTCAGATGATGGATTCAATGAGGCCAACGGAGAGATTGATAAGTTGACATTGCGCATGCAAGAGTTAATGCCATCTTCCCCTATTAATTCAAAAAATGTGTCGGGTGTGCACCATGTGCATAATGTCAAAGATCCTTCAATGGCAGCAACAAAAGGTTCAGTTCGACGCAAGAAAAATACCGGTGTGAAGCAACGTAAGTGTGGGAAATGTGGGCTACCTGGGCACACTGCAAAGACATGCCTTGCCAACGTTCAAACCAAAAACAGTTCAGTATCAACCAATGCTGTACACATGTACGAACAAAATTGGACACAAAACACTGACCCGAGTTATGGTTGCTCTTTCACGGGTCCATCGCATTCATTCACATTCCCAGTCAATGAAGATTGTGGAGGAGACACACCGCATGATTCCGAATGTGGTACTATAGGTTTCGATCATTCGTCATCAACATTCGACATGCACGGATACCCTTGGTGGGGGACAGCACGACGTTGATATTGTAAGTTTGTAGGCCACTGCGCTGAGCAGTTTTTGTTTTGGTTTATATTGCTTATACTTTTCAATCCATGTACTCTAACCATGGCTGTGGGTACTCTGTATGTAGCATGCAGGTTGGTTGCATGTAGATATGTTGTTTTTGTAGTTATGAATTAGCTGAAGTTTAAGTGGCATAAATGACAGTTGGTTAGAATAGTAGAAACAGTAATGTTTGCATTAATTTCCATTAAGAACCTAACATCTGGACCTCATGGGTATATTAGGTGATCGATCGAACTGGAAATTGATTACATTATGTTACATTCTGTTACTCTCGTGCATCGATCTTGTTCCATTGTTATACAACAATATGCATACAAATTGGTTACCACGATTGTGGTACTAGTATGTAAGCAGTAAGTGGTACTGGAAGTGAAAACGTTATTTTCATTTAACACATCCAACAATATTTACATGAGGGATATATATTTTGACATCATCATACCCAATAGCCTCTATGTGCCTCTACATATGGCAACATCAGTCGTTTGATTTTGGTTTCGTGGTTGAAAACAAAATTTATTACATAGTAGCCAAATCCCATACGGGACTGACCACGATGAAGTGAAATAACATCACTGAATGGTGGAAGCAAAATATAAAAACGGTGTAGGCATGAGTAGTTCAGGTTTGGAACCTGCTATTGCAACTAACCTAATAAAGTAATAATATATATACATTCAGTTGACATTATTAATTACACAAATGAAGAAAAAGAGATACAATAATAATAATAACTTAAAGGTTGTGCCTGTTTTTTTTTTTTTTTTGGTAACTACTTTTAGCGCTTTAGTAACTACTTCAACGGCTTGGTAACTACTTCAGGGTTTCTAACCAAAAATGTAGCTCGTAACTAGTTGAACGGCTTGCTAACTACTAAAGGGTTTTTCCTAAAAAAAATTTTCTTCTAACTACTAGATTCATACGGCGAGCTTGGGATGGCCTTGTTGAGGTCACCTTGGCCTCGCTATGGTATCGGGTTGCAAGGGTATCCAACTGGGTCAAGGCGAGCTTGGGATGGCCTTGTTGAGGTCACCTTAGACTCGCTATGGTCTCAGGTTTCAATGATATCCAAGTGTGTCAAGGCGAGCTTGGGATGGCCTTATTGAGATCACCTTGGACTCGCTATGGTCCCAGGTTTCAATGATATCCAACTAGGTCAAGGCGAGCTTGGGATGGCCTTGTTGAGGTCACCTTGGACTCGCTATGGTCTCAGGTTTCAATGATATCCAAGTGGGTCAATGCGAGCTTGGGATGGACTTGTTGAGGTCACCTTGGACTCGCTATGGTCTCAGGTTTCAATGATATCCAACTGGGTCAAGGCGAGCTTGGGATGGGCTTGTTGAGGTCACCTTGGACTCGCTATGGTCTCAGGTTTCAATGATATCCAACTGGGTCAAGGCGAGCTTGGGATGGGCTTGTTGAGGTCACCTTGGGCTCGCTATGGTCTCAGGTTTCAATGATATCCAACTGGGTCAAGGCGAGCTTGGGATGGCCTTGTTGAGGTCACCTTGTTGAGGTCACCTTGGGCTCGCTATGGTCTCTGGTTTCAATAATGTCCAACTTGGTCAAGGCGAGCTTGGGATGTCCTTGTTGAGGTCATCTTGGGCTCGCTATGGTGTCGGGTCTCATTGATTTACCGTTGTGGAAAGTCTCGGATTGGGATGGCCTTATTGAGGTCACCTTGGCCTCGCTGTGGAAACTACATGTACAAAAATCCTAACAACTTATGGGTTTAGTAAAAAATTGTATGTTAACTACTTTTAGAACTCCCGTAACTTGTTTTACGGTTATGGTAACTACTTAAGGGTTTGATCCACAAAATAACTTGGTTCGTCATGTGTTGTTTAATATTAATTGTACTTTGAAATCCATGTACTCAAAACATGGCTGTGGGAAGCAAACATGTAGCATGTACTCAATATAAATGAAGTTCCAAGTGTTGTATTTATTTATGAAATATATGATAATCAAAATGTATTATTGTAAATGACATCGGGTACGTTTAAAACTGATGTTGTAAATGAGATATGAACAATGGTTTTGTATTGAAACCGATATATATTGTAAAAAGAAACGAAGTCATTTCTTTACTAAACCCGATATGTATACTGTATTTATTTTGATAAATATCATTAACTAAACAATTATTCAAAACAATTAATCACAAGTATTTGAAGTAATTTAACAACAAAATGAATTTTTTTTCATTACAACAATAATATATGTACAACAAAACTTATACATAATTCATAAAACACCTAGTAACATATTACGAACCACAGAAACAAAACTACAACCAGGAATGGCAATCACCTAACAGAACAACAGCCAAGGTTGGGGGAAACTCTTCAATCAAAAACAATCAGTGACAGTTTGGACAAGCCAAGTTTGGGAAGACAGTGAGCAACCATATTGGCATTTATTGGGACGAAAACAATCTTGCAATCCGGAGAGGCAAGAAGCTGAAGTTTGATGCCCCAGTTGATAAGGCCAACTTCTCCAACATGACAAGGGAGCATCGGAAAGGAATAACTCAGTTCTCTCTCGGGCTGAATTCATCTGCCTCCCTCTGACATGGTACTAGTCCAGACTTCGTACACAATTATTCAGGATCTTCCGCAAGTTGTTCCATTTTTCAGCAACACAACATACAAATAGGTGTTTCTATTACAATACAGGCAATCAAAACATCATTGAGTACAATATGAAGTAATTTCAGTTAACACCAACAACCAATGTCAAGCATTTTGCAGCTCATAACATCCCATGCATACACTTGTCCTAAATAAAACAAAGACTGAGGTTTTGAATGAAATAATTAACAAAATCGTTCAAGAAAGCCACAATGCACCCGGTAACATATTATGAGATTAAGCTTTCCTGTGCATATAAAAAATTTAATCATATACATAATTTATGTAGTTTCCCATTGTTAGCCGCCTTAGGTTAAAAAGTTAATTTTGTTTGCCACCACTAGATATGCATGAACGTAATATGCCAGTACTTACATAAAGAAAAGCTAAATAGCTGAATTTGACCCAAATATCAGGTAACTTTGACATTGAAAACACCTCTTATCAACTTAACATGAAATTGTCAATCAAGTAACTTTCACCAAAAAAACAGGAATGGAAACAAACCATTCAACCCTTGACAAGTCAAAAGAGTTAAATATCATACCGTCAAGACAGTTACAAAGAGTAGCATCCTCACTCCTGGACCCTTGTCAATCAAAAGTAGCCACCACCTGTAAGTTCTTTTATTATCGCTGAAGATATCCGAGATTCATCAAATCTGCAGAATCGAAGACACCATCATCACCTTTGAACAAAATTATTTCAAAAATCAAAAACTATGAACCTAAAATATAATTTTTTTTCTCTAACTGTTCTGACGAACAAAACATATAATGATTACTTCAACAAGATTAGGAGCCATTCAATTCAGCAAGATTGTAAATATGGATGCAAGCCCACTGTAAGCTTACGTTTCATTGAAGACCATTAAGCAAATGTTCACAGCATAAAAGTTATAGTTGATCATGCAGGTACCAAAAATTGTGACAATTCCAAAACCCATCCTCCTATTTCATGTTCGGTCCTAACATGAACTGCAGAAGATACATTCACTGAGGAAAAACAGACATTCGATAACGAATAACAGGTAGTAAATTATCAAGCACGAAAGCAAGCACTGGATTTAGAAGTACTTACAGTTGGTAACTACGACAATGTCTTCACTGCTTTAGCCCGTCTACTCAACTTTAATGGGGGACGAGATCTCTTGTTTCCGACGGTATCTACTGCTGCATGTTCCACGGCATTTTGTTTTAATCGATCAAGAAGGGTATTTGTAGGATACGTTGCCAGTTGACGTGCCAACAAGAGGCGTTGATTGTCCGAGTTGTACTACAACAAAAGTATACTGTAATTAGATGATATGACATCAATGGGAAATTGGAACTGTATATCGTATCAACACTTACGGTTGAAATAATTGCAGGGTCATAAGACAGGGACCAATCATTTAAGAACATGCACACAAACACCCCACAGTCAAATTCGTTTGGTTGTGTGGGACCCACAGGCGACTCTATGGAGAAGCTTGCAAATGAGAAGGACGAACCGAACACATTATATATTTCCGTTTCCAACATATTATCCAATGAACTCATCTGAAACACAATCAAAGGCTCAATACCACATAATGAATTCACAAACAAGTAATGTAAATGTTTTTACGAGCATATATATATATATATATATATATATATCATTTGCCACAAACTGAAATATAACTCTTACCAATCTACGAACTTGAGTCACCCTGCTTTGGTCGTTTTTCCTACGACTTGGTAGGGAGTCCCAAATCTCAACCTTACGGTCCTTCATCTTGACAAGTGCAGTGTACCAATGATTTTTCAGATTGTTAATGGGGATGTAAATCTGAAAACACAAAATATTGGATGAAACAAAAATATATAATTTATCATTAGAATACTAATGTTTTCACGGCAAGAGTACCTATTGTATCATTATGTATAATCAAACTGGAAAGTCAATAGTAGGGCTCAAACGCATAATCACATAGCAACTCACCTGTTCACATCGATCCAACTCGTACATGTAATCTTCTTTGAAGTTACTGTGTATCTCACACAACCGGCCCATTTTACCGTCTTTACTAGTAAGTGAAATATACTGTTGTTGGCATACATGGAAGGAGATTAGGTAACTAACAACATACGAAAAAGACAATCAATATGTAACTGGTTGAGTAAGTTTGGGTTAACGGTATCTAAATATTATGTTTAAGTTATGGTGAAGGAAAAAAGCTATTACCGCAAACTGTGTAGGCAAATACCAATAGAGAGATGCACGTTTTCTCTTGGCAGTGCGTGCGTTGTTATCAGCAACCAAACTAATGATCTGCACATGTATAGCACAAACATTGATACAATATAACAGGACAAATGATATAGTTCATAAATGATTAGTAATGTACAAGGCAATAACATTGTATACATAGAAGGATCAAATAGAAACATAGGGTACAACCTCACTGTCAACCCATTCTGTCGGCGCAAGTGTCCTGAAACTTTTGCGGCTAACAATAATCCGATCAGTGTCGACAATAGTTTCACTACATAAAAAAAAATTACCCCTATTACTGGTATAGAATAAGGAAACCAATCTAAATTGATATTCCATATATGATAAATGGGTGGCAAGATTGCCACCAAACATTATAATGTAAGGAGGCAATATTCAAATATAAATGTGGCATAACACATGTGAAGTGTGTAGTTACCTCATTGGCAAGTCTGTAGAAAACACGTACTCGATGATTTGAGCATCAAGTGTCTTTAACGGGCTTGAAATGCGGAATGGGCCGTACCGATACTTGGTTGGCTTTCCCGTACGATACTCAGACTCAAACGGGGAGACTTGATACCGACTAGGCTTTCGCTTACTCGATGTGCGGGTATTTTTAACCACATTTATTGAAGTTGAAGATTGCTCCGCGACCGTCTTCACAATGGTTTTTCTCTTTTCCTACACAATGGTAACGATAAAACATGGGTCAATAACCTATATAGTATATCTCATGAAATATATATCTATGTTACTATGCTGTGAATATCAAACCTCATCGATGAGAGTCGGTATGAAAGTGTGCTGTGCTGCATGCGCATCATCAAATTTTAAACCGACATCTTTTGTAACAGGACCATGATCATCATCGGAAAACGGTGTTGGTGTCGGCTGTTCTTTGGGAGGGACAAAACCAACCTTCACTTTTTGACCTTTATCAACATTCACATTTCCGTGTAGAAGGTCGACTTTCTCTTCTATATGTTTAACCTTCTCGATAAGGTTAGTATGTTCCGTACGGAACTCCTGAATTTCCTTTCTGAAGCTTTGAATCTCCTGCAGAACCAATTTAAGCATATCACCGTTGGGACTGTTGTGTTCAACATTGTGTACATGTTCAGCTGATGCGGCAGGTGCAACATAATCATTGATCAACACCTGTAAAGGTGGAGAATGATAATTTAACAATAGTTGTATAAGTACATGCTGTATAGTTTATAGGGGATAAGAAAATACATATTTTTTACAGTACATACCTTAGCATTATCATAACACCCTTGTTGACGTAACTGTTTCATACATTTTTTTATATTAACGGAAGTCCAACTTGCAACTGGTAAGGAATTTTTATCTACAATTGTTGGTTGCCAATCTATAACATGAAAGTAAAACAGCTGAAAACAAACAAAACAAAAATTTTATCACAATCATGGTGGATAAGATGCACATACTAACAACTTAAATGATACAATATATAAAACGATTAATATGCACCTGAAGAAACAGAAGACAACCGGTAATGTATTTCGAGCTTTTGGAGTTAAACTTCTCTATTCCACCAACTAACTGATTGAAGCACCACCTTGCCCAATTTTTACCCCTAATCTTTTGGACATCACCTAGAACATTCAGGTACCTTTCATCAACATACTCTCCTGCAGCCGGTGCAAGAATAGTACCCAATGCATACAAACAGAATGTGATCTTGAAATCATCATCTGCTGTCTTCATATTCTTAAGTTGCGCTTCAAGCTGGGGGAGTTTGATGCCACGATTGGTAATACTAAACTTGCTTCTCCATACTTGATTCACATCTCCATGAAGCTCCACAATATCTCCTCCATTAGAAATTCCCATGATGTGTGAGAAGACTGAAGGGTCTAGCGTCAACCTCTTGCCATGTAGTTCGATTGACAAGGTTGATGTGTCAAACTTGCTCATAAGCCATCCACAGAGGTCACGTCGAAGGCGTCCGGAGTTTAACGTGAGGAGGTTTGAGAAACCTAATTCTCGTACAGCCTCCTTTTGCACATCAGATAAAAATGACACGATTTCCGATATACGTACCGGAGTACATCGAGTGTCGAATGGAGGAACCTTGTTATCCTCATGTGCTACTTTCTCCAGAGTAACCTTATCATCCACAATATCTTCCTTCGGCATTTTGAACTTAGATTTCTCATCGATGGAGAGACTATTCCATGCATCACGTACCTCCTTCATAGACTGATAAACAATGAGGGAAATAATGTTAGTCTATGTAAGTAAATAATAAAGTTCATGTGATGTATTGGTATGGAAAACTAATAACATAGGTAGTTGTAATTGTCAAACCTTTTTACTCCCCTTTGCAGTTGTCATTTGACGCTCTTGTTTGCTGCAAACATGACAAAGCACAAAGGTAAGTGCATTGTCAGTGCGACATTCCGTACATAGGAAATTACATATATGGAACCGATTAACAATATGTTATTCTGGTTTTTGTTATCAAAAAATGGATTTATATTGGAGTTATTATAATAGCAAATGTGATTGGTTTTAGTAAGAGAATCAAATAGCAAAAAATCAAACTTTAAGATTTCTTATAAATGAAGTATTCTATACTGTGATTGGAATTTCATTATCAAAGGAAGTGTATATAAAATCAAATGCTTATATAATATTTTTCAATTTATTTGACAAAATACTAAGACTTTCACAATTATGAACATCGGTTAATAGACACAAGTAATTGTAATTTACAATTACTTTCCTAGAAAACTGAAGATAAATGTGGATCCATTCAGAAGTCAGTACTAGAAATATTAGCGAAAGTGATGCTAACTTACTGAAAATTTATCCAAGCCATTCTGTCAAGCTTCAGATCCAAATCCATTGTGGATTGAGTACCACCTTCATCGCGGGTAGTTTGGTGGCCAGTAATCTTTCTCCTCTTGCGAATAGAATTCACCATTTGTAACTGCAATAAACAATTTGTTGAAAATTGTTACAAGATGTAGACAACCATTTGTTAACATACTGTGTACACCAGTAAATAATGTATTCGTATGTAGAAATACACATGAACGAACATACAAAAGGAAAGAAATAATTAAATCTGAAATATGTTAAGATAACAAAATCATATTTGGTAGGAGATTGATCATTGTAAATGTAAAATGTAAAGTAACGAACCATATGATAAATGTAAAATGACCATTCATATAAACCAATTGAATCTCTTAGCATACAAGTGCAGTACATCAAATGTAAATGCATTTTTAATGTGTAGTATAGGTAGATAAGATAGAGTCATCAGGAGACATTCAAATGGGAACTAAGCAACATATATTATTAGTT
Organism: Acer saccharum; assembly: GCA_030490815.1. NCBI lineage: Eukaryota > Viridiplantae > Streptophyta > Magnoliopsida > Sapindales > Sapindaceae > Acer > Acer saccharum. The sequence continues at coordinate 28,874,567 of CM059872.1, forward strand.
TTGAACTCCAATAATTTGTCACTAAAAGGAAAACATAAACAAACACTATATAAAAACTCAATACCATGAACCTTGTCGGATCACATCATAAGTGGCTGCATAAACCCATCGGCAGCCTTACATTACATAAATATTGTCAAAGTATATTCTTAAACTATCAGTAGTGTCAAATGTGTAATAGACATTTTTTTTCTAATGTTAATACAGAACAGAGCAACCTAAACAAGCTGCAACAACAGATTCCCAACAACGAAACAGAAACAGAACCAGCACAAGGAAAGAGCACCTAAAAACCGAAACCCAAAGAAGCAGCACAACGAAACATAAACATAACAAAAGAAGCACCATAAGGAAACACAAACAACGTAGAGGCACAACATCAGTATATGTATATCAGAAGAAGAGCACAAACTCGCATCAAAAAGAACACATAAAAACAATAATAGAAGAAGAGCACAAACTTGCACCAAAAAGAACACATAAAAACAATAACAGAAGAAGAGAAGTTGCACTACAAGAACAAAAACATGCACCAAAAAGGGCACAAACTTGTATATCAGTATATGTTTAAGACTTTAACCATATATGTTTTAAGTGCATATAAGATATTTAAATCTAATAAATTATTATTATTATATCAGTTCACAACCATATCCGTTCACAACCATATTTATTATTATTATATGCTTATACATTACGAATGAATCAATGATCATCACGCCATTTCCCAACTCAAGCATTTCGCACCCTCTCAAGCTCTTTGATTAAAATAATTTGGCTCTTTGTCACACTGGACTAAACGTTTTTAATTTCGTTGGATTCAAAATCATACTTAACATCACAAAGGTAAATTACTCGTTTTATATAAGTCAACTGGATCAATGGAGATGTTTCAAAATAAAATAAACAAAGATCTAAAACATAAGAGATTCCATTTTATGTATATATTTTTTCAAATATCAATGAATCGAATCTCTATTGTGAACCAGATAAAGGGAGTTCTTGTTCTACCCCCTCCAAAAACAGGAGATTTCCTAGAAGGTATGAAGGTTGGTCAAAATTGAATTATGATATTTTGCTTTGTCTTTCAATTCTCAAACTCTTCATTCTGTCAACATCTAAAATTTTTTTTTTCCAAATTAACCTTTCAAATGCAGTCCCATACAGACCAAACCTATTGCAGATGTGGTTCATAACCACTGTCAATAACTTTCCAATAAGAAACAAAAAAAAAACCACTGTCAACAAGTCCAGTTCTGGTTTCAACAAAACAGATTTCTTTAAACCACAACAAAACCAATTACTAAAACATACATTCAACAACATTTATAAATCCATATCTCCACTGCATCAAACAAATTTTCTATAAACTTAATCAAACCAGAGCCAACCAAACCTAGAAAAAAAATTAAAAAAACACTACTCCACCACCCTTACGCTCATCAAACCGCATACAACCCATCATAATCCATGGCCTCACGATCAAACAAGTATTATATGTATATTTGCAGACACATGGGAGATGGAGTTATTGAATAAAACAGAAAGGTAGAAAGGGAGATAAAGAAATTAGATAGTGATCAGTGTATGCTTACAGGAGAGGTTAGAAGTGATGACAGGAAGGAGAGTTGAAGTCGCCGGAGATGTTGGATGAGAAAATCGCTGCCCGCTGGAAGAAGTGAATCACCGGCAGTTGGAAGAAGAGAAAACCCGGCTGCTGCAAGAAGAGAAATTGATGGTCGCTGGAGACGGTGGATCGCCGGCCGCCGGAGATGGTGAAGTCGCCACTGGAGATCTTTTTCGATGAACAGAGATTGAACTTTAGGGCTTGCAAATTGGTTCAACGATTGGGATACAGACTGAGATTGGAATCTGAGAATTAGGGATTTCAAGTGCTTCTTGTTGTTGTCTCAGTATGGGTGTTGAATTCGAACTGGTTGATCTTTGATGGTGTCAAGATACACAAACATTCAACTGAACTCAGTTGCAGCTTTGGTTAATCAGTCATTGGAGAAAATCAACAAAGGAATCGTCCCACCGTTGATTGATGATGTCGGTTGTTTTGTTGGAGTGGTGGACAGAGAGACCAGTTGCGTTGGAGTGAAGGTTAGAGACAGACCAGTAGCGTCGTCTTGTTGCAGGAATGGTGGAAAGACAGACTGATGCGTTGGAGTGGTGGAGTGAGAGACCTGAACCATCGTTTTGCTTCGGAGGTGGAGAGACACGGACCGGATACGTTTTTGATTATAGGTTACCGGTTTCTTAATTTTTTAAATTGATCAATTTTATTTTTTCTCCCTATTTAATCTCATCCATTAACTTCAATTATGTTTCATCCGATGGCTCACATTTAACCTCAAAAATCACTGCATTGTAGCCAAATCCTAGTTGGGAACTATTTTCAACTATGTTAAGAATAGACATAGGTTTTACAAGAAGAAGAAATTTTTTTTCTCATAAACTCATTCATTAATCATTATGTAATTGAAATGGAAATTGGATTAAAAAATTAATAAATTTAATTATAAATAATTTTCGAGATATAAAACAACGATAAGTTACATTTGTCTTGTGTGACCTTAAATATTACTTTATGTCTTGGCCCCTCAAAGCCAAAATCCTGGCTTCGCCCCTGGGTATGCCCCTCACACTACAATAAGAGATTGTAGGTTCGAATCTATCTCTCATCCCCAAACATCGAATTATTTTAATATTTCAAAAAAAAAAAAAAAATCACTAACCAATAGATTTGTTCATATGTTGTCCCTATTATATTTCCTCTTTTTTTATAGAAGAGAATAAAAGATACTTTAAAACCCATTTTCTTAACTTATGAGAGAGAAAACCTTGGGCAGTGTGCCGTTGACTTAGGTATTAATTTTTGTTTTTGGCATTAATTTTTTGTTTTTTTATAATAAAACTCGATTGAGTTTATTTTAACCATTGGATTATCAACTATTCCTGGAAATATATTTAAAATACAAGATCCCTTATTAGTTTTTATTTAAGTTTGTTCAAAATTATTATTATTATTTGAAATATTACAATAATTCGGAATTTTGGGAAGGTGTGAGACTCCAACCCATAATCTTATGGTGTGGGTGTGAGAGACATACCACTGGATCAACCCCATTTTATCTTATTCAAAATTATTTTAAGTTAATTTTATTTGATATGAATATTATAAAATTAAATTACAAATAAGTAAATAATTGTGATTTAAATATATTAATGATATAGTGGTATTTTAAATATATTTAAATTATTGAATATTAAATATCAATTTTTTTAAGGTTTTAAAAAATGCTATTAAGTTTTATTTATATTAGTTGGGAACTATTTTCAACTATGTTAAGAATAGACATAGGTTTTACAAGAAGAAGAAATTTTTTTTTCTCATAAACTCATTCATTAATCATTATGTAATTGAAATGGAAATTGGATTAAAAAATTAATAAATTTAATTATAAATAATTTTCGATATATAAAACAACGATAAGTTACATTTGTCTTATGTGACCTTAAATATTACTTTATGTCTTGGCCCCTCAAAGCCAAAATCGTGGCTTCGCCCCTGGGTATGCCCCTCACACCTACAATAAGAGATTGTAGGTTCGAATCTATCTCTCATCCCCAAACATCGAATTATTTTAATATTTCAAAAAAAAAAAAATCACTAACCAATAGATTTGTTCATATGTTGTCCCTATTATATTTCCTCTTTTTTTATAGAAGAGAATAAAAGATACTTTAAAACCCATTTTCTTAACTTATGAGAGAGAAAACCTTGGGCAGTGTGCCGTTGACTTAGGTATTAATTTTTGTTTTTGGCATTAATTTTTTTGTTTTTTTATAATAAAACTCGATTGAGTTTATTTTAACCATTGGATTATCAACTATTCCTGGAAATATATTTAAAATACAAGATCCCTTATTAGTTTTTATTTAAGTTTGTTCAAAATTATTATTATTATTTGAAATATTACAATAATTCGGAATTTTGGGAAGGTGTGAGACTCCAACCCATAATCTTATGGTGTGGGTGTGAGAGACATACCACTGGATCAACCCCATTTTATCTTATTCAAAATTATTTTAAGTTAATTTTATTTGATATGAATATTATAAAATTAAATTACAAATAAGTAAATAATTGTGATTTAAATATATTAATGATATAGTGGTATTTTAAATATATTTAAATTATTGAATATTAAATATCAATTTTTTTAAGGTTTTAAAAAATGCTATTAAGTTTTATTTATATTAGTTGGGAACTATTTTCAACTATGTTAAGAATAGACATAGGTTTTACAAGAAGAAGAAATTTTTTTTTCTCATAAACTCATTCATTAATCATTATGTAATTGAAATGGAAATTGGATTAAAAAATTAATAAATTTAATTATAAATAATTTTCGATATATAAAACAACGATAAGTTACATTTGTCTTATGTGACCTTAAATATTACTTTATGTCTTGGCCCCTCAAAGCCAAAATCGTGGCTTCGCCCCTGGGTATGCCCCTCACACCTACAATAAGAGATTGTAGGTTCGAATCTATCTCTCATCCCCAAACATCGAATTATTTTAATATTTCAAAAAAAAAAAAAAAAAATCACTAACCAATAGATTTGTTCATATGTTGTCCCTATTATATTTCCTCTTTTTTTATAGAAGAGAATAAAAGATACTTTAAAACCCATTTTCTTTCCCATTCTCCAAAATGATTCAAATTCTTTCTCAATTTTAAAAACTGTTGTCTTCAAGCTAGATATATTTGTAATTCATTATTTTAATTTACTTGGTTTTGAAATATTAGATTAATCTAATTTTAGTTTATGAACTTTATATTATTAGATTTGACTTAATATCTTCATGTTTTCTCATCAACAACGTACTTTATTTTATAATAAATTAAAATTATTAAGCCATCACTTCGTTGTAAATGGGGAATTAATTTTTAACAAATTCCATGGCCGTTAGATTAAAAGATAAATTGTTGAAACTATTGATCCAGATGTTATAATTGATAAATTTGATCTTTTAAAAAGAATAGTAGGATACAACTTAATTAGTGTATTTTGATTGTATTTGCATTCCATTTTTTTATACTTTTTTTTTTTTTAATCACGTATTTCTTTAGAATACGCATTTTATAGGTACTCACTATGTCTCCTTAATAGGTGTATCTTCGTTTTTTAATCATTAATTTTTTCTCATATTGTCAAGGTTCACACAAGAAAATTTATTCAAGCCCACCCCCGTGTCAAGGTTCACACAAGAAAATTTATTCAAGCCCACCCCGGTGTTGAATCCCGATTATGTCGCTGCTCACACCTACACCAGCACGAAGTTGTGGATTCAAGTCCTCCCCTTTCCCAAAAAAAAAACACCACCCGAATTTATGTAATAAATCAAAAAATATGAGATGAGGTTGGTCTGGTTGTAAATCCCTCACACCTCTACCACGAGGTTGCGGGTTCGAGTCTTCCCCATCCCAAAAAAACCCCGAATTTATGTAACAGTGTAATACTTCTATAATAAATCCAAAAAAAAAAAAACTCACAACAACTTGCAAAAAACTCATCTTCCATTTTATTGCAAAATATTGTTTTAATAAGTTTCATGGCTGAAAATATTCGCTCGGTTGTTGAAATAGAAACATAAAGAATCAACACAAGATGAATTAACTGATCAATCAAGTGGAAGTGTTCTTACCTTTCAGTTTAAAATATAGTTTACGACACAATTCTGAAACTACTTGGTTTTATGGGTCTAATGAGCTATTTAAAACCTACCTGCCTTCGCCCTTGATTAATACTGTAAATGTGGGCCGGCACGGGCTTGATGTGCCTTGCCAGTGGGCCAAGCCGGGCCGTGTCGGCACGCAGGCCTATAAATGTTTTTAATTTTTTTTATAATTTAAATATTTTAATTCAATTGTACTAACTTATAATATTGTTTTAACAATTTAACTTATGTATTTTTAATTGTAATTTGTCTACCTTATTTATTATTTTAGTCTAATAAAATAATGTAGAAAATAGATAGATTTATTATTTTATTTAATAAAATAATTCAAAGAATAAATAAAGCTAAAAGATTAAAGAAAATAAAAAAATAGATGAAATTATGAAAATATGAAATGAAGAATTATTTATTTATTTCGGAGTCTTAGTATTACATATTTACATGATTGTCTCCAGGGCCGGCCCATGGGGGCAGCAAACCCAGCAATTTGAAGGGGCCCCCAAATGGTCCAATATCCTTCTTCTTCTTTTGGGGCCTCAGGTCCAATTTATTTAGTATAAGAAGGGCCCAATTTCAAACATTACTTTGTCTTTTTTAATAAGGCCCAATTATCCATATCTAATTCAATTTAATAAAAATAAAAAATCAAAACCCAATTGAATTCTAACATATTAGACTTAGTTTTACACTTTTACATCATTTGAGTCAAAATTGTCTGAGTCAAATTGAATTTTTTTATAAGTGGCGATATTTGCACCACTTTAAAACTGTATTTACACCCTAAATTTGTATATTTTTAAAATTCCAACATTACTCTTAATTTCACTTATTAACATTTAAAAAAAGATATTAATTTTTTTTTAAATGTTTTACTTTTTTGAATTATTTACTAACTAAACTAAATTTAGAAAAAAAGAACAAGAAAAATGAAATAAAAATAAAAATCCAGATGAAGACTTGAAAGAATTATGAAAATATGACTACCTCCACCGTTCTAGATCTGAAAAGATGGAGGCAGCCTCCTCCATCAAAAGTAAGAAGAATACTGCTGCTTCCTCTCTTAGTTGGAGAAAGCAAAGATGCAGTTGCATCGTCCTTTGTTTATATATATATATTTTTTTAATTGTTTAGAATTTAATTATTTATATGGTCAATTTTTTTATTTATAAATTTATAAATTCTTAAAAAAAAAAATTAAAAGAAATGACATATTTGGTAATGTAATGGGGTGTTCTTACAATATATAATTTTTTAAAAAACTTTTAATGGGGTTCACATATAAAAATGGATGCACATGCAAATTTTAAGGGGTGCCAATATAATCCCTTTTCTTTTAATTTTTTTGAAAGAGAGTCCAATTGAATTGCTAATCTAGCAAAATTGCCACCCACTCTCTCCATGACTTCGTCGACTAGCCTCCTTTTCCATTTCGATTTGCTTTGTCTCACCTCTCAATGTCTCCTTTTAATTTATTTCTGAAAGCAATCCACCATTTCTTGTAATTTACAAAATTAGTTGCTTTTATTTTTGAAGTATCTGTTGAATTTAGTTATCACCTCTCACCTCTCACCTCTCAATGAAGAATTATTTATTTAATTTTTTTTATGTTAATGATAATAGTTTTTATATGGGGCCCCGATTTTTGTTAATATCATTAAATGGCTCGGGCCCCAAAATGTCTGGAGACGGCCCTGATTGTCTCATTACAAAACCTTACCAAGAAAAAACCTAGTGGGATAAAAACTTGGTAAGAGAAAAAAACTGCAATCGTATTACAACTTACAAGTTAATGTATATGTATAACCTAGAAGTCCTAGATCTAGTTACTGCCGGAACTCTCATCGATATATAAATTACAGAAATTATGAATAAGTTGTTCGTCTACCATTTCATTTTGCATCCTCTTTCGAGCACACTCCCAATCCCGAATGCATGCCAATACCTCGACCATCTCTGTAAACAAAGAACTTCTTTCTTCAACAATTCTTCCACTCGTGCTAAATACCTATTCTAAGGAAATAGTGGAGACAAGGATAACCAGTACATCACGTGCTAGGTGTGATGAGACCGGATATCTATAGCTGTAGGTCTTTCACCATAATAACATATCAAATCCCTCATTGTTTTCAAATCCATCGAATTGAGCTTCAAGGAAGCTTTTCAGTTCGGCACCGGAAGTTGCACCGGCTCGTGAAGAAGAAGAACTTGATGAGTATATTAGTAATATAGTATTAAACTAGTAGGTTAGTAGTGTAGAGAATAGAGAGAGAGTGAGAGTAGAGAGTAGAGAGAGAGAGAGTAAGAATGAAATTATGAAAATATGAAATGGTGTAGAGAATAGAGATTAGAGAGAGTAATGGAGAGTTGGAGAATGAAGAGAATGAGAGATTGAGAGAAAGTGTATGGAAATTGGAATGGGTGGGGGCATTTATAGAAAAATTTGAAATGTGGGTAAAAATATAAAATAGAAGAGATGAGGGGACAAATTGTAATTTTTGACCCTTTTTTAAAATTTTGACCGTTTGCTGACGTCAGCAACGATCGAAAAATTCAAAAAAATAAAAATGAAGTGTGTCTAATGGTAGAAAAAAAATATTTAAGTGGGCCCAACGGTCAGCTCATTAGGCCGCCTCGCGTGCTGGTCCGGTGGGCCCACCATTGGGCTTATCACACCAGTCTTGCGTGACAGGCTGGGTCGGCACGGCGGGCCTCAACTTAAGACTGATTCTGATTCTGATTCTGCATATTACAGATTCTCCACTTAACAATTCAAAGAAAAACCACCTCCTCATTCAAACGGTGAGTGCAATATAGAATAAAATCAATAAAATAAATTGAATCTGGGCACATACACATAGTTAGCTTTTTTTTTTATTATTTTTTTAATTTTTAATTTTTATTTTAAGAAAGGCACATACACATAGTTAGAGATATAAAATTTAGTTCTTTCTTTTGTTTAAGGAAACTAATGCAAATAATTGTATCTGATTCCACAAGTATCCCAATTGTATTCTCAATCAATTTAGGTAAAATTAAATTGTGTAAATGTTATTTCTAATACATAAGGAATTAATATTTATAAAGACATTGACAAAAAGGGTACATGTTAAGGCATTTTTTTTTCCTCATGTGGACACGTGACATTTTAAAAAAATATTGTTATGGGACAAAAATACCCCTTAAAGTGTTAAGTTTGACTAGCAAAGGGACTTGAAAAAAAAAAGGTGATATTTCGAAAAATAAAAAGTCAGGAACAAAAATGATACTTACCCTAATGGCTAATGATAATAATGTTTTTTGTTTATGGTTGGCTGACTTAACTTTTAAATTTTCAAACCAAACATTTCAAGGCTTGAGGCTGGGCTTCCTTCTCAATCATTAAAAAGAAAAAAGAGTCACGATATTTACACCCCTTTAAAACTGTATGTACACTCCGTTTTGTATTTACACATATATTAATTTTTTTAAAATATTCTAATTTGTAAGTACACCCCACATTTTACCAAATATATCATTTCTCTAAATTTATTTCTAAATACAATACATTAATAGATTATAACGTAATTAATAAATATAAAAAATAAAGGAGAAGATTCCTCATTCCAAGCCGAAATCTTCTCACCGGGTTGAATTTGAGAGTGTTTCTTGAAGGGATATTAAAAAGTATCCACCAACCTTATTCAAGTATCAAAGAAAAAAAATGAAGATGTGCGGCATGTGCCTTAATTTACGTGGACAAAAAAAAAAAAAAAAAAAAAAAAAAAAAAAACTTGGATCTCCATTACCATTATCAAAACACTTGGCTTTCAAGAAATCCTTTATTATTATTATTATTATTTTTATTATTTTTATCCCTTTAGTTTTAAACCAAACCCAAAATCATAATTTTGTAAGACAAATAAATAAAGGGATTTAGATAACCTGGTTGTATGGAAGAGGTAATTTCAAACAAAAACAAAAACAAAACACTCTGAATCTCTGATGCTCGACAACTTAACTGGAGATTTTTTTTAAAACTGTGAACCGGAAATAATCAATATTTAATAAATAGATAGTTAATATTATGATCAAAAGATAAATAATATGTATATTTGTTAAGATATTCAAAATAATAAATATTGTATTTATAATAATATATAAGGTATATTCATAATCATTTAATAGCTTTATTAAAGGGTAAAGTTGGAATTTTAAAATAACACTAATATGGGGTGCATATACAGTTTTAGAGGGGTGCAAATATCGCCACTCAAGAAAAAAACTTGCTTGGCTAATTGGGCTATTCGGAAGTTAAAACCCATTACTAGTAATCTTGTAATTTAATTCGGGGAAAAAACAAAAAATCATAAATAGCCCCTAAAAATATTAGGGATTTGTTTTTAGAGTGGCGATATTTACACCCATATAAAACTGTATAAACACCCCTGATTTTTATATTTTTAAAATTCCAACATTACCCTTAAATTAAATTATTAATATTTTAATTCATAATATAATAATTTCTTGTAACTATTTACTTTTTCGAATTTTAACTAAATCCTTTTCAAAAAAGGAAAAAAAAAAAAAAAAAAAAAAAAAAAAAACTAACTAAGTCAAATTAAAAGTAGTAAAGAAAAACAAAAATACAAATCAAAAATAAAAAACTCAGTACCGGTCCATTCTCTTAAGAAAAAATGGAGGAGATTGACTTTACTCTCTAGAATAGATGGAAAACTCATCCAAAATTAACGTCTTTTTTTTTTAAATTTTGTATTTTACATAAGAAAAAAAAAAAAAACCAACAACGCAGAAACAAAAAAAAAAAAATAAATAAATAAGAACACTAACGTTATCTCTCTACTTCAAAAAGGAAATAATAATTAACAATAAAAAGTTACTTAAAAAAAATATTAACAATGCAGGAAAATGAAGAAAGAAGGAGAAGGATGAAGACAAATCAGATATGCATATTTCTTTTTGTCGTTGTTTATTTGTTTTTTATTTTGTTTTAAGTAAAATATAGAAAAATAGCTATTTAATGTCAACTCTTGGACTTAAAAATAAAAATAAAAGAAACAGCATATTTGACAATGTGCGGAGTGTGCTTACAAGATTTCATATTTTAAATTTTTTTAAGGGGTGTACATACAAATAGTGGTGCATATACTGTTTTTTAGGGGTGTAAATATCGACACTCTTGTTTTTAACCACGTATGAAAATCTAACCACTTATAATCACATTATTTTGGCAATTACTGAAATACGGCCTATATGAAAACACTCCTCAAAATCTCTTCTCTCTTCTTTCTTCTCTCTCCTCTCTCATCTCATCTCCCACCAACGGCGCCTTTGTTGGAGATGGCGTTGCTTGGGCATGCACAACTCGACGAAGGCACCACCGGGACCAACGCGACATCGCCTAAGCAACGTGTGCTGAAACTCTGCAACAGTGCCACAAGGGCGGCCTTTCCCAACGACACTGTATGTTATCTATAGAAAAATGTTTAAACAGAACATTTCACGAAAGTTTGATCAATTTGTTTATATATACATATATACAGTCTTTCTATTATCAGTTCGAACTGACAAAAGTTATATCAGTTTTTTGTATGTGGATCACTAGATTTAAATACTTTGACTGACAAGTGCATACAGCCAAGTTAAAGTATTTAAATCCAGTGGCCCACATGCAAGAAACTGATATAACTTTTGTCAGTTCAAACTGATAAAAGTTATATGTTCCTTGTATGTGGGCCACTGGATTTAAATACTTTGACTGACAATTGCATACAGCCAAGTCAAAGTATTTAAATCCAGTGGCCCACATGCAAGGAACTGATATAACTTTTGTCAGTTCGAACTGATAATAAAATTTCTGTATATATATATATATATACGGTCCCGTTCATATTAGTGTACACTGATGTAACTATATCAATACTAATGCATGTGGACCATTGATTATAGAAAACTTTGACAAGTGCATACACTTTGAGTTAAAGTATGTAAATCTAATGGTCCACATCCAATACACTGATGAAGTTATATTAGTGCGCACTGACTTGAATATATATATATATACAGTTTTTCTATTGTCAGTTAAGAATGTTGACCATTAGATTTTCATACTTTGACTCAAAGTGTATGCACTTATCAAAACTTCTCCATAATCTATGGTCCACATTCTTTGTTCTAATATATTTTATATCAGGACGAACTGACAGTAGAAATGCTATATATATATATATATATATATATATATATATATATATATATATATATATATACACGCATACGGATAAAACAATTACGTGAAAAACGATTGACCACAATCTTTTTAGTTATTCTTAATCTCTAGATCGTAAGTGTGGACACAACTACTATTTTTCTCACGAACATATGTTCTTTTTATATTAACCGTACATATATCTGAATTGAATTAAGTTAGTAGAGAGACTTGTAGACCGATGTGTTTTCCTAAATCATCTCATGAGTCATGATCCATTGGTATTTTGAAATTAACTCTAGGTTATTCCATTAAAAGACAAAGTTGCACTTTAGTAACTCATGTTATAATACAGTTTCAATATATATATATATCATGTTATAATATAAGACTCATTTTAATTAAAATTGGGTTTTGAGTTAGACCGATAATAACCATATAATTAACATGTTATCTAATGCTCGTAATTAAGCTAGGCACAAAATCAATCTCATGCCTTCTAAATTACTTATTTATTCCTAAATCATTGAATACTCTTATGACAATACAATTTTCAATATATCTATATTTGCAAATAAAATTCAAAAATGAATATTATTATTTAATAAAGAATTTATTGAATAAAACGTTGATGCGGATTTAAATGATCAAATTATGAAGATAGCTTAGGTGAGTATCAAACTATGGATTCTATATTACAAATATATGTTCTTATGATCTATAAAATTAAATTTCCAAGTATGCTGATCATATACAATAGGTATATATCACTCTATGATAACTAAATAATAATAATCTTTGAATGTTGGTCCATTTTTTGTTTAAGATTAAGATCAATGAAGTTTATTAAAACTTATATAAGTACTCAGTATCAAATGACATTGACTTATGAACATATTACAACTCATATAAGTCACGTTCAATGTATATCTAATATACATTAGCTTTCTCTACTCGAAGTCTTTAACTACTTTAGTGAGTAAGATAAATTACTCATTATATAAATAAAAAAGCAATAGTTCATCAATATGAATTATCTATTTCATAAATAACTGTGGACAACTTTTACTTATAAATTACAACTTTATAAATTTAACTATATATGTATAATCAATAATAAATCATAAAAAAAAAATGTTATTACAATTCATACTTTAAGGATATAAAAATAATATTAAGTATATTCAGAATGTTGTTTTAGGAACAAGACAAGAAAAGGAATAATGAGTGAAACCAATTTTGATGAGTGTATGAATATTTTGTGATCAAATTTAACAATTTTTTAACATAATATACAAATAGTAAAGTGTTATATATATAAGTGTTAATCATGACATAACACATGATTTTGATATTGGAATAATAAGAAAGATTAGAATTAATTAAAATTAAGGATGAAAATGACAATGTGGCATCAGAGTGAAGTAGTTGAGCTACTGCTGATGCAGAGTTGATAGTTTCATTGATACTTTGAAAAGGGTCGAATGGTTATTGATGGGTAAAAATCAAACTTAGAATCGATGTCTCTTTCTTTGATGAATTAAGAAATTCAAAAGTTTTCATATAAAGTGTGAAAAGATTAGCCGACTTGATTTTATGTAATTTGTTTGGTTGATTTTGTAATGTTTATTGATAATAAGAATGATGATATTGACATGGAGAAATTGTTGAAATTGGTTGAGTTTTGTCCTCTTATACAAAGTATATAATAACATATTTTATTGATTTTAACATTATTTCGATACTCGCTATTATTTATTAGAGATAATTCCATAAAATAGCCACTTTGGTTTTCAAATTTTTACATATAGCCACTAGTTTTAAAAAAACCAAATATAACCAATATGATCATGGATCAACCAATATGATCATGGATCATGGATTGTGTGGTGGAAGTTAGTGGGTTCTTTGACAAGTATACCCCTGGAGAGTTGTCAGTGGTTGTTGATGTAAGATGTCCAAAATGACCCCGTCTCCTTCTTATATCTAAGACGAAGGCAATCCCCAAACCCAATCCCTAAATTACGGTGCGGCTTCCAACTGATTTTATGGCTATTCTATGGAATTATCTCTTTTATTAGATGCATCTTATTAAATTGAAATGCAAGTCGGTTAACCCAATCCCTTACATGTAAAAATAGCACCCAATTACCCGCGATATTTCGTATCTCCGATTCTCCGCCATAATCGTATTTCCAGTTGTCGATTCGTTGCCGTGATTGAAGCTGTCCTAATTTGTTTCAGCCATCCCCAATATCAGAGAAGGTATGTATCTCCTTAGAACTTGAACTGTAACTATAATAACATATGTTGAAAATGATTGGTCATCCTGTTCGTCGCGGCGGCCTGTGTGTGTTGATGTCAGTCTAAAAAATACATATGATTGATTTCTTTCATCATATGATTGATTTCAATCATAGTCATATGTAGTATTTATGTCAGTCTAAATACTACATATGATTGATTTCAATCATAGTCATAATATATGTTGAAAAGGATTGAGAAGGTCCCCTTTATCTTCGTCGCGGCGGCCTGTTTGTGTTTGTTTATGTCAGATGTCAGATTAGGAGTTTTATTGCATTCCCTGTGTATTTACATTCCATGATCGAACCATTACATTCCATGATCGAACCATTACATTACATTCCATGATCGAACCATTACATTGCATTCCATGACACGACATTCCATGACATGGAATGACTTTCCTTGATTCTCCATGACATGAAATGAGATTCCATGATCCTCCCATGACCGTACCATGACATTCCATGACCGTACCATGACATTCCATGACACGACATTCCATTACATTCCATGACCGTACCATGACATTCCATGACACGACATTCCATGACATGGAATGACTTTCCTAGCTCCATGACATGAAATGAGATTCCATGATCCTCCCAGATTCCATGACATTACATTACATTCCATGATCCTACCACAACACGACATTACATTCCATGATCCATCATGGAATGTAATTCCATAAAACATTGATGACATTTTCCGTCTGATGACATTATTTTAATCCGTCTGATGACATTGATGACATGTATTTTAATTTTAATTCCATGATGATAGAACTGATTAAATCTATTATTGCATACAGCTTCAGGAATATGGTTCTGTTGATAGTGAACTACGATGGACAGTGGGAAGATGGACAGTTCAACCCTAAAGCTGTTTTCTTTTTGTCAGTGACAGTGAAGGAGACTTTGAAAACATTGGCAGAGAAGATATGTAGTCGATTTGGCTTAAATTCTGATGAAGTGGACTTCAAGATAAGTACTAGAATTGATGGCTCCATTGTTGAAATGATTTATGACTTAGATTTACAGATCTTCGTTTCGCATAACAAAGAGAATCCTAAATGTTATGTGTCGGTGTTTCACAAACAGTTACGAAGCCTGGTTGACCAGTTAACTGTGACTCGTGATCTGAAATCCAAATGTACCTCCATCACCATCGGTTGTACTGGTGATCAGGCATGTACGCCACCACCCATTGTGAAGTGTAAATCTACAGGCAGCCCTGTTGTGAGTTCATCCGGATACAGATCCACAACTGGTAGCAATGAATTTGTTCCGAGTGGTTTCCCCGTAGATGAATCAAAAACTCCACCATCAATCAGGAAGTCTATATTTCCCCAAAGCCCACTCGGCGGTACAGTCAGTAAGAAATCTGCTAACCGCAGCAATCACGGCAATTATGCTAAAGACGAGAAAGTTCATTGTCCAACTGTTGTTACTGCTGAGGATGAAGAAGGCGGCATGGGTTGCTCAGCCAATATCAACTCGCCATTGTGTCCTTGCTGTAATGAAATCAGTCCACAAGATTTACCGCTACGCCCTACACATGATGACAATCCATTGCACCTTGTTGATCTGGTAAGCCTTTCTGCATCAGGTATAAACAAGAATTTATCAGGTCCCGAGCATGAGCTAAAATTGCGTCGACGGTCTGGAAGACAGAGAAAGTCCATTAAGTACAACCAGGAGACTTGTTCAAATTGCTCTGAAAAGGGACACAACAAATCAGGGTGCCGGAAACCAGCGTTTGATGCATCTGGGCCAACCAAGCCTCCACGCACTTGCAGTATATGTCACAGACCTGGACACAATAGACAAACTTGTCCCTCTGGCTATTAACCCTAATCCATCAGGTGATATCATGACCCAGTTTAGAATGCTGCACCAACAAGTTCCTCCGATTTGAGAACCTTTTATCGGCACTCTTAGGTTGATTCATCGACAATGTGTCATTCTACTTTGGTTTTAAGGAAAATGCGTGTAATATGTGATCTATTTAATTTTTCTTTCATTCAGTTGTTTGAGTAGTCCCTGCTTGTAATATCAGCTTACGATAACGGTTCTGTATTGTTTGACGTTAGGTGTAATTGCCCCTTTATTTACAATCCTGAATCGGGTAGGTTCTCCTCCAGTCTGGTCTCTTCCCAAAGAATTTGTAGGCTACTTATCCCCTTAAAAACATCACCGAAAAAGTTACCCGATCTACTTATAAAGATTTTGCAATCCTAGATGGCTAATATGTGCTTATATTTACAAGGGATGTTCACGGATCTCTTCTTGCATAGCAACCACAGGTAGGCACAGGTATTTTCATTTATTATTAGGTCTCAAGTCTCAACAATCTAGTTCAAATCTAAGGGGAACAAAAAAACACACAGATTCCTAATCCGTTAACAAGTACGAAATGAGAACTTCATGTACACAATCTTGTACCCCACATCGGACTACGTTGTTTATGCTGTGAATTTGATAAAAACAGCCTTTTATGAGTTACCAACGATGTAGTTTTTTTTTTTGTTTTTTTTTGGTCAATCCCCTTTAGCTTATGGTCGTGTAATTCGTTAGTGCAAAATCCTCCTAGTTTAATCTGCATGCTTCATGTTTGTCTTTTCTTAGCGTGTGTATTAGATCGTGTAATCTATTGTTGTTGAATTTAATCGTGTAAGGAATTTATTCTGCTACCGTGTTTCGTATAAGTTTTTTGTCTTTTCCTCGCGTAAAGAATGTTGTTGCATGTTTGTCTTTTCTTAGCCTGTGTATTAGATCGTGTAATCAATTGTTTTAGATTTTATCGTGTAAGGAATTTATTCTGCTACCGTGTTTCGTATAAGTTGTTTGTCTTTTCCTCGCGTAAAGAATTTTGTAGTATTAAGGATTATTTTTACTTTCCACAGACAACATTTGAATCCATTGCGAACCATGCAACTTGGGTGTAGAAAGACTTGTCCAGATATACCCCACCGATGATTTTCTTGTTCGAACAATGCATAAACATTGTCTCCAAATACAGACGAGACGATGACATCTTCGATTAGAGGTTCTTATTCTTATTAGTTATTATATATTGATTACTCTATTGGGCTTCGTTTGGTAAAAGACGTTTTCTTTTAGTAAGATGGGCTTTTATCCACCTTCAGGACAACAATCTTATCTGATCCATCCGATTTCCGATATTGCGTTTTGACTTTTATACAGCAAGAGTTATTTTCGTTATCTTATGCACAGTAGATCTTTTATAGTATATATGTTGACCAATACAGTCGTCGCTCGTTTTGCACACTGTACTTTCATTTATTTAAATTTTTTGGTTCAGCTACTATACACTGAGTAATGCTATTGGACCCAAAAAACCAACCCAAATTGTAACCCAAATGCCATGTGGCAACATCACACGCAACATGGGCCCACGTCACTCTTTCCAAGATCTTTCCAAGATCCCATGTGATGTTGCCACATGGGTTTGGTTTAAAAATTTGGGTTGGTTTTTTGGGTCCAACAGGTTTACTCTTATTGATACTAGTATACTTCGTGGATTAGTTTTTTTTTTTTTTTTTTTGATTACATCAACAACCACCGGGACCAGCGAGATGGGGCTCTACAAGCACGGCTCGGACACGTAACTCCCATAAGGGGAGAGCACACCCACACGAAGGTGGGACAAGACCCACACATATGGTGGGAAAACCTCCATATACACACCAAGCCAGGATTCGAACCTTGGTGGCGAAGACTCTAGGCCAGCGAGGCATAGGGCCCGTGTGTATACTTGCTGGATTAGTTATTGGGCATTAGATTGAAATTGAAGGGTAAATAAAAACAAAACATTAAAATGCTCAGGATTTTACTTCTGTTCTTCCACTCAACCCTGTCAGCAAGGCAAAAGTAAAATTTATCCCAAAGAAGCACAAGAAAAAGAGGAGGGGGGGGGGGGGAGGGGGGGAACCTGCTCTATGTCTCTATCTCTTCGCCACTAATTATATAGTCAGTTTCAATTATAACCCTTATTCAATGGTGGAGCCAACCCCACACAACCTTTATGCCTTTCTATGTCGCAAATGCATCGTCGTTAACCTCGGATTCTTGTTTTTGATTTCCCATGATGTACGACTGAACTTACCATTTGCACACGATAGTTGTATCACACTATCACCATTCACAGGACCAAATTATTTTATGAATTGTGAGATATCCAGTTTGGATGTACTTCAGAGTTCAGATTTGTTATAGAGAACATAAAAAAATGGGTAATACACTGAACCTTTGAATCCGTATCATCCGTCCAACGTTGAACGGTGAAGGTGAACCTCACGTAAGAATAAAAACATGATTGACGAATGATGATGTATTTTGTTGTATTGGAAACACAAAGAAAACAAAAGCAGTACCGAGGGAGATGAAACTGCAAGTACTTAGAAAGGTCTGCACATATCTGGGATTAACCTACACAAAATTCACAACTATTAATCTAAAAATGGAAACCACGGCAGTAGAGGTAGCGAATCTACAGGTACCAAGGTTTTAATCGCAAACCAAGCAAATAACCAGCAAAAAACAACAAACAGAAAGGCAAATTTCGTAGATTACACAATAACAACGATAATCTAAAAGCGTTAACTGGATTTACAAAAAATTCCTTGAAGTTGATGTCAGATCTTTCAATGAAAAAGGTCGGCGTCGGCGGTTGAAACGGTCGCGGAGAGAAACAGCTTTCCGTGGTTTATCTATTCTCTTCAAGGTCTCCACATCTGTCTCCAGTTGATCAACGCGGGCCTCCAAAGAAATCCTTCCTGCTATTTTCTTAGAAGCATTTTTTTTCTTTACTTCGTTTAATGCTATGAACTCGTCCAGCAGCAGTTTGATAGCCTCGGAGCTTCTACTTACCTGGGAAACCACTCGATACCACCTGCCTAATTCGTTCTCATCGTGCGACGACTCGGACTCCATATCTCTGGTATAATGCGAAGTAGCCCAAGGTAGATAAACTCTAACAGAAGGGTTCACGTAATGCTGATTACGGGTTACCCCTGTTTTAAAGGTTAATTGTAAGCATTACCCCCTCTCAGAAGCGACAGAATCTTGCATGCACCCGGTGCATTGCAGCCAACCAATGGGTGCATGCCATGTGGCAAGGACAACAATCAAATGTGGAGAAAATCTTGGCTGGGACGGTCCCATACACATGGCCATGGGACCGTTCAATGAGAGTGTGCCACAAGTGTGCCACATACTCTGCACATGCTTCCAATGTATATGTGGCGCACTCTCATTGGACGGTCCCATGGCCACGTGTATGGGAGCGTCCCAGCCAAGATTTTCTCTGAAATGTGTTCTCCCTGCCACGTGGCATGCACCCATTGGCTACGGTGCATTGCACCGGGTGCATACAAGATTTTCTCAAAGAAGCATGACATGTGTCCATTGGGAGTAAAATTGTCCACCCAAATATAGTGTTTGGACAAATTTACCCCCTAATGGACACATGTGACACCATTTTTGGACAGTTGATTTCAGTCAGATTACTTAAACGAGCATGAACCCAACTCGATATATTGCATCCTAAATTCCTAATGAATGGGAGCATACCATGTAGCATGGATAACTCATTTGATTGCTTTTCCTTCCCATTTGGCATACACCCATTTGGGCGATGGATTGGTTTTGTTAAATAATGTACTATACATACATATACAGATATATAAAAATGATCAAGCCAATGCGCACCGATGTAAATTTATGGTCCATGATATTGGATGTCAACCACTATTAGCTAACATCCTTTGACTGAAGTGCGTATGCACTTTTCTAAACTAGTTGGTCACATTCAATGTCCTCATGAAGTTATATCATTGCGCACTAACCAGATCCTGACTTTATAATTTCTAGACGTCCAACCATAGCCACACATTCACAGCGGGCCCATAACCTGACATTAACAAATACCCACAACCAATACGAATGTGTGGTTGTGGGCGGATGTCCTGAACTTATAAAGTCAAAACGGCCCTAATTATAGTAGTATTATATACAGTCTCGTTCCCATGCAGACGTCATGATATAACCTCGTGAGGATATTGAATGTGAGCCAGTAGCTTTAATAAGTGCATACACACTTGAGTCAAATCATGTAAAACTAGTGGCTTACATTCAATATCCTCGTGAAGTTATTTTAGGATGTCCCCATTTGAAAAAAGTCCTTATCGCAATATGCTAGGTAACCCAGACTCAGTATCCATTTGTTTGAGTTTTCAAGCAAATAGGTTTTGTGATGCTGTAGTTGTTTACGATGAGAAGAACAAATACAGTATAATACGATTAGGGTTTCAATAGAAGACACAATTTGTTATAAGTTTTTTATTTATGGGAAATTATTAGTCTCCCCCCTGTAGTTTGCCGTATTCTCCAGTCTCCCCCCTATAGTTTCAAAATTCTCCAATTTCCCCCCCCTCCCATGCACAAATACAACCATTCTCACCATATAAAAATAGGCATGGGAGATTGGGAGTGGGGAAATTGGAGAATTTTGAAACTAGATAGGGGAGACTGGAGAATACGGAAAATTCTAGGGGGATAATGATAATTTCCCTTTATTTATTTGTGAGCAACTAGGTTTTTTTTTTTTTTTTTTTTTTTTTTTTACAATAAATTGAAGTTGAAGTAAAAAATTTCTAATACACGGTCGTGTATTTAAAGTAAAGTAATTCCAACAGGCAACCGTTGGCAAATCGTGTAGGCTTTTTTTTAAAAAAAAAAAATTCCGTGTCAGTGTAGGCTGTGTAGGTACTATTTTTAGATTCGTCAAAGTTGTACACGTGTAAAACCTATATAAAAAATTTAGGTTTGGAAATCGGTTCTCCTCTCATTTTCAATATTTTGTCCTCGTTCAATTACAAAACATCATATCGACTCTGGTGTGGACGCCGTTTCCGGATGGTCAAATACAACTTCAACTACTCCCCTATACTTAATTGTCAATTCAATCAGTATTATTAGGTTGGGCCACACCCCCATGAGCAATTTTCTTCATCATTACGACATTACCCATACCCTATTCGTACAGAACTAAATCTGTGACCTGCAAATAGGGTGGGTAGAGTACAGTCACAGGCAATTATGGTAACCTTTACAAAGTCGCTTTTTTTGGGGGGAAGGGGTTTGGGTCAATGACCAATATATAGTTGATACGACACTTATAATGGGAGCAAGTGAGACGTCAAAATCCGATGGGTTATCCCACAGATTTACTAAATCGTCCATTGTAATCTACAGCCGTCTCAACATAACGTATATCAAGGTTTGATTGTACACATCTGGTTCGATTGCAAACGAAATTAACCATAACCATAATGTGAAGGGTTGTACAACAGACATTCTAAACCCTCATCTCCAACCCTAAAACCTGATTTGGTGCAACCGTTGAAACTATAATGGTGCAACTTGCACAGTATTTGAGATGTTGCCACATGACATTTGGGTTACAATTTGGATTGGATTTTTTTGGTACCCAATAGCATTACCCTTTTTTTAAACATCTAGCCAATATTTTATTAAATATGGGTCAAACTGTATATAAGTCAAACTTTAGGGATGAAATAATAAACAAAAGTTAATGCCATTCATCCGGCAACCGAAGACTGTTGCGCCAGGGTTCCCTTTAGACTCTGTATGAAGCTGGAATTAAGCGCATACTATTTCCGCTTGGATGGAAACCAATTGTCGTTCTATGTTATGTTTGAAGAATGTTGTATTTTGCCTATGGGTTTGAGAAATCCACCCTGAACAATGTGACACCTTCGGACATATTCCCACTTCTACATACGAAGTGAGAATTTTTGGATTTCATCGACATTTAAACGGCTATAGTCTATAGATAATAATTAACATTATTCTGAAGCAAAATAAAGTTAAGCTACCTTGTTTTATGCGTCTGAATGGGAGCATTTTTATCAACATCGACAGTTCTCGACACCTTCCTCGATTTACAAGTGAAGTTGGGGAATGGTGTTCTTCTACATGTTAAACTTAACAGGACAATTGGTGTTCAAACTAATAACGGTGTTGAGTACATCTCAAAATTAACTGTGTCTTAGGGTTGTTCGAATAGTTTGATAACTGTAGTGAAATGTGAAAACGTACAAGTTTTTTTCTGAATTTGAACTCCAAGGCAAGTTTCCGATTATAGCTTAGAAAACCCTTCAGAAGGGACATAAGTTGTTAAGATTTTACAACTCAAAATCGTCAGATGATTACACACACAAACGAGGTATGTCTGGAAGTTTTTAACATGGGATATCTAAATCCAATTACAAAAACAACAGGCGTTTTTGAAAACATAAAACAAATGGCAACAGCAAACCTAAGTACCTTACGTCAAACGGTATTTGCAAGTCCTAAAATGGACTGTAGGAACAAAACAAACAAAACAAACATCACCTGCAAAAACATGTTTGGTGGCGCTATGGCGTTGACTCGGTGAGTGTGAACGTATTAATGCCTTGAGCCCGAAGGGCGATTCTTAAATAACGTACAGCCCTCTTGACGCCGAAGACGGTCGACGAGAGACGTCGACTTGGTATTCTTTAACCTGTAAACATCCCTCTCCAGTTCCGCGACGCGAGATTCAACAACTGTTGATCGAGAACGGGACCGTGCTTCGTTTCTTTCCACAACTTTCTTGTATTCAATTGTAACATCCAGGAGGTCTTTCAGAGAGTCGCAGCACCTGCTTACGCAGAAAATCAGTCGATCCAATATGGTGGATTCGTTCTCATCATCAGACTCCATCTCTACAGTCATAAGTAATTTATTTATTTTTTTCTAAGCTCTACAGACCGAAGTTACCTGTTAACGAAATCTGACTCTGAACATATGTTTTTATAGGGGGGCACACTGCGGCACAGCCGCACAGCCCACTCATCTGCGGAAACATTAACACAACATTAACACATCCTTGTCCCATTTCCCTAAGTTTAAATTCTAGTATAATGGTCAAATAGAAATCATCTGTGTTATGTATATAACAATATCATCGATCAAGTAAACGAAATATTTTTGGTTGTCCACATGTTGTCCATAATTTTAGATGGTATTACATGTCCATAATTGCGTTATTATGTATTTATTGTTTTTCATGTTTTAGTAAAATTATCTCATATTATTTTTTTGAATTATATAATTATATTAATATATTAATATATATCTAATTATCTATATATACAATAATGCTAAACATCCCACTTAAAATCCCACATTTTTCATCCCACTACATGTGGCATGTGAGGTGTCAGATTATAAGTGGATACACATTAATGACACCTACCCCATGTATCCACTCACAATTTAACACCTCACATGCCACATGTAGTGTTGAGTTATATATTTCTCCAATTTTTGCACAAGCTTTATATTTAACAAAATTGGTATACTTAGTTGTAATGCTTTAAAATTTATCAAATTTGATTTATCCATATATATTAGAATTAACTTATCATATAAATCGATGTGATTTCATGAAGGTGTGGACAGAACTTGAAGTGAGGGATCCCTTAGTTGACGGTTAATCTAATACAATTGAAATTATGGATGGCAATTAAACCCGATCTCATGGGACCCGCCCGAACCCAACCTGCTTGACGAGGGTTTGGGTTTGAAAATCGTACCCGTCATGAGTTCCGATTCAGGTACAAATGTGGAAAAAATTCTATACCCGAACCCGCATACCCGCAAACAATAAAATTTATATAATATTTTATTATTTCAAATATTGTAAATTTAAACCAAAATAAAAACTTTTTAATTATATAGAGAATAAAATGTAAACATTTCAATATATTAAGTGTTTTTTTCTTTAAAATCATAATATTACGTATATTTAAATAGGGGAAAAAAAATATAGAAATAATTTCTTTAAAAAAAAAACATTAATTGATGGGTTCGCGGGTTCACGGGTGGGTTTGGTAGACATAAAATTTCGCGGGTTTGGGTTTGGATTTTGCCAAACCTGCCCGAACGCGCCCCATTACCATTCCTAATTGGAATGCACTGTTGTGATTTGTATGGAGAATTCTACGGGCATGTAAATACATGTACATAATTCTTGAACATTGTAGATACATATAATAAAAATATGAATCCTATAGTAATTATAACTTTTTAAACCTAATACAATACAACTTCTTAGCTACCCACGAATTATGGTTACTTAATTTTGTTTGAATTTATATTAAATAATTGATTATTATTTTAAACTTATATTATTTGTAATATTTTTAGTTTGCCATACCAAACATATCACATCAATAAACCATTAAATCTCAAATTTCCAACTATGTATTAAAATAGTCCTTTTATTAATATCATTCATTTTATTTTATCCTCACTATTTTTCTGTATTTTATATGTTTAATTTATGTAGATTCATTAAATCAATAATTTACTTTAATTAGAATAATAACAAAGTCAATATCATGTCTAGTAATATTTATTAATCAATTATTCTGTA
This sequence comes from Acer saccharum, assembly GCA_030490815.1. NCBI lineage: Eukaryota > Viridiplantae > Streptophyta > Magnoliopsida > Sapindales > Sapindaceae > Acer > Acer saccharum. The sequence goes on from CM059872.1 coordinate 28,899,343, forward strand.
TTAAATTAAAATAATATAAGATATATTAAGGCTTGAATTGTTTCGACTATATTCGATTAAACTCAGATTTTCTACGACTAATTAAAGAATTAAGGTTCTCTATGCAATCACATACCTACAAGTAACAAAAACGATTTTCATATTTTGAATTTTTTTAATATTTTATTTTAAAAACAACTTACTTGTGTTTTCTGTTCTTTTAATTCATTTATTTAAAGTTATTTATTTATTTATATACATACACATGGGGTTTTTGTGTTGCTTCAGAAAGAATGGAGATAGATAAATACAGATTTTTATTGGAGGATATAGAGGTTAATATGGTAATTAAAAATTTAGGAGAGTATTTCATATGTAATATGATATCTAATTATTTATTCAGGAGAGATAATTTATTTACTTAATAATTTAATTCAAATAAGATAAAAATAAATTATTGTAACAACATTAACCGTCTTTAGAATTTTTCTAAATTTTAATTATGGGAATGGAGATTTCATAGAAAAAAATGTGGTAGCATAAAAAATTGGATTGTCAAAAAAGCTCTCCAGATTACAAAAGAACTAATTGTCAAAATTTTCCTCGTCTAAATTATTTATTTTTTATTTTTTATTTGTTTGATTTTTTTATAATACAACAACTACCGAGATCGGCCAGAATGGGCTCTACAAACGCAGCTCGGACTACAGCTCCCACACCGGGGAGACCGAAGCTCCCGGAATCTGGACAGAACTATAATTTTGAACTTCATTTTTGCGTGTGAAAAAACCCATCCAATACCCGTACATAAATAACATATATTAAGTTCATGTTTCCGAGTTAATTCTCCAGTTCCTACGTGGCCAATGTATTTTGTCGATACTGGCTTGCAATCTGAAATTGTTGGCTACATAATAAACCCATCTTCTTAATATTATTATTTATTTTTATATTACATTAGTACTGTCGGGATTTTGTTACTTGATCAAACAATACATGTGCGGCCCAGATATCTACTCCCATAACAGTAGATAACTGCTTCCCAAAACCCGGGCAGAAAAACTCCCCACACCTGCTTCTAAAATGTGCATGGTGGATCATATACAGTAAACCACATATGTGGAAGATTATTTATTATTAAATAATAACAAGAAAAAATATTTAAAAAATTATAATAATAACAAGAAAAACAACATAAATAATGAAAAAAATTAAAAGAATAAATTACAATCTAAATTTATAATAAGAAATTTTGTTTTGCATTATAATGAATTCAATTTTAACTATTACTACACATTTTTTTAAATTTTTTATTCTTCAAACTATTGGTAAATTATTGATTTATTGATTCTAAATAAATTACAACTATAAAATAAAGAAAAATACTAAGGATAAAAAAAAAAAAAATAATCATAGTAATAGATTGACCATTTTAATTCAATAAAGTAAAATATGATATTAAAAGCTTTATTGATTGGGCATGTTTTATGTCAAATTAAAACTATTTGAAATAGTAAAAATTGAAAATAATAATATATTTTCATATAAAAATAAATTGAATTAAATAAACACACAGTAATGTTAGTTAAGAAATTGACAACGACGGAATAGAGAAAATGAATCGGAAAAGATGATAAAATAAATAAGATATAAAATAAAAAATTGGAAGATAAAGTTGAATGAAAAAAGGCAGATAAAAAAATTATAGAACAAAAAATGTCATTAACAACAATACCTTGAGATGAGACTCGATCCAAGCACCTAAGTCTAAAATTAAGATCCACCACCCGCCATATCACCAACAACTTGTTGTTATCGATTTTTAATTAATATGTATATATACAATGTAAACAAAAGAAATTTTTTTTTTTCAAATATTGAGGTAGGGCACTGCCCCACATGGTCTCCACGTGGGTCCGGCCAATGTACGTCCTTTGGGAGTGGATAGTGTAATCTTCTAGTTTAATTCTCATCGTGTCATCAGCCAGAGTATTCTCATCATGTAATGATGTTGCCACTAGCAGAAACCTGTCAACCAATCAGTTAAGTTGAAATCAGGCGATGAGGGAAAATCAATTCGGTTCCCTATTCAGACTGACCGAAGAACTGATCCTGACGTTTGTACTCGATGGATGTGCCGACCCAGTCCATCGCATTTTCATTATTACTGTCCATTGGGTGGTCACATCAAGGAACTGTTCTCACTGTTTTACAGTGGGTGCATTCAGTTTAATTAAACATTTTTGGATTAGGATAATATTTAGTAACTTATTTAAGTTTTAATATAACAGGGGGAATTTTAGCCTACAAGGTTATCGAAAATGGTCTTACTTTAACTTCTTCTTGTTTATCGAGTATTTTTAATATTCAATATACAGCATATCCAATCCTATTATGCAATAGCATTTGGAGAAAAAAGTGCCACATAGGGTAAATATTAAAAAAGTTAGAAAAACACTCCGAAGCTGTTATCTAAGTTCAATATGGAGATGATGTGGCCAAAACAAAAGTTATATGGAGTTGCTGACTAGGATTTCTAACTCTTTCTACCAACAAGATTAAAGCTTTCAACTCTTTCCACCAACAAGATTAAATCTCGTTTAATTGTAAAATTAAAGAGGAGACAGAGTGTAATAATTGTTTTATTATGATTGGACATCAAATGGATGTATATTTGACTTTAGATAATTGCTTTGGAGGTGTGAATCTGCATTTCTTTAAAAAAAATTAAAAAGTGGTTGTAAATAGGTCGTTGCTTTTCATTTTCAGAAAGAGCTGAACAATAAACTGGTGGCTTTCCCTAGTGTACCCGCCCGTTCAGTTTACGATATATTTAATAAATGTTTATTTAAGATAAGTTTAATGGTTCAATTAAGATTTAAGGCACAATGGTTCATTTAAAATGTCAAGGTATTGGAAAGGTTACAATGGTTCATTCTTCAATGAAATTAATGTAAGAGGTGACTCTTCAGTTTTCACTGATATGGGTGATATTCTTCCACTATAAATATGTCAATTGCTGAGTTATATTTTAGTCAGAAATCTCTTGAAAAGCTTACAAGTGGAAATGGAAGCAAACGGCATGAGCCTTCACAGGCTGAATGCCATTTCAGAAGTGATGCGTGAAAGGATTGCAAAGGCTGAGGAGACCATCGCCAAGGAGCGTGAAAATGCAAAACGGCTACGTGATGATTATACTCTTCTGATGGGGAAATATCATAATCTTGAAGCTGAAATCATCAACTTACATGTAGCGATTGAAGCAAGGGACAACGAACTGAATGGCCTCTACCAACTTGTTGAAAAAATGCAGAAGAAGTTGATGGACTTCAACATTCCACCATCACCCTGAATTCAATGTTTTTTTTAATGTTTTTTCACATGCTGTACCCCCCGTCTATATAATTAAAAGTTATCGGTTCGTCATTATATTCCTTCATTACTCATACCAGTATAACAGAACAAATAAAATGGTCCTTCATTACTCATACAAGCAACACAGACAAAAAAAATGCTCCTTCATTACTCATACCAGCAAAACAGAACAGAACAAACAAGATCTTTCAAACAATCTTGCATACCAAAACTCCCAAAATAAATAAACACGAATACACATAAAAAATATGATAATATAATATATAATATATATAATATATATTACTAATATATAAATACATCATAATATATATATATATAATTATTACTAATATATATAAATACATATATATATAATATAATATATATTATATATAGGATATAATTATTTATATATTATATAATAATATAATATATTATATAAAAATATAATAATATATATTAAATATATAATACAGTTTCTGCTACATTATTATGATATATATTATTATGATATAAAGTAATATATATAAATACATATTATATAACATATATATATATATATATATATAATGGGGCAGGATCCGTGGCCCTATCTTTTTACACAATTTTTGACATAATTCCTTGGCCATTGGATATTGCTTCTTTCAAATAAATGAGATATATATGTATTATATATCTATATTATAGGAATTCTTCTTAGGCCTTACAGATCTTACCAGTTGATTAAATTATGGGGGCCCCGCAAAAATCTCAACGATCGGCACTATCCTATGATGAAGGGGTATCAATGGAAGTATGTACATGGAGTTTCGAGATAATCAAACGGTCGAACAAGTACATCCATACCCATTACACTAGATATACCATATACCAAACAACCCTTTCAAATATTAACCCCTAAGTGCCTAAGAGTTTTTTCACAACCTTATAAGTGGTTCTAGTTGCTTGAATCGATCTCCCGTAATACATTTACACTTCCGAAATCGAGTCTGATGGGTGCACACCGCCTTTTTAAAACATTCTGACCAATCGGAATAAATAAATAAAATATTAAAAATTTTTATTTAAATCGAAATTCAATCCACAATGGGCCTAGGAGTTGTTCTTAAGCTTACAGTACCTATTCCAAGGCCTTTAGGGTGCGTTTGGTACGCGGGACAGGACGGGACTATTTTCTCTTGTCCCGCGTTTGGCGCACCAATAGCTTGGGACGGGACGGGACAAGGTGGGACAAAATTCACCAAAAATCTAATCACCCTCCAATTTTTTCAAGTTAGAAATAATAATATGTTATTATTAAGTATTCAATATTAGTCTCATTTTAAAGATCTATATGAGACCCTTCTAATGATATAATTTTTATGATGATAAAATTTATAAATTAAAACGTTGACAGTTGATTTCAGTCCTTTTTATAATTAACACCTTTTAACTTTTGTTTTCAATATTTGGGGTTTCACCCTTGAAATAGTGGAGTGCAACTTTACTCACCCCTTTAACTAGATGTAAGCATTACCCCCAGCTCAGGTGTTGCCACGTGTCCCAAACCTTGGGTTAATTTTTGACTTTGAGTTAAGTTTAGGACACGTGGCAACACCTGAGGTGGGAGGTAATTCTTACCTCTAGTTAATGTGGGTGAGCAAAATTGCACTCGAAATAGTGTCTTCCCCAGTTCCCCTCTTCTCAGTTCCCAATCACCCTTTAAATTAAATATTATCTTCCTCACTCTCAGTCTCACACCCTCACAACCTCCTTATATAGCTCCACCTGTGTTTATTGTAAATCCGCCCTTGAATCTCCTGTTTCCGTTCTTCAAACCCAACAGTTTTGTGCGCCTCTAGTCAACATGCTTCCTTCCTCACTTCGTGTAAAGTGTTTGCTTCCATGCTACATCTCTTCTCAATCACCCTCCACCCGTGTTTTACTTTTGGTTCCAGTTTAGATTGTTTGTTTCACCTTTGAATATTGAGTTAGGTTTCTTCGATTGGCCAGGTAATGGAGCATAAGTTCTCGTTGGAAGATACTGCGGTTCCTATTTCTTGGAAAGGAAGAAGACCTCCGGGGAGGCCACGGTATAAAAGTATGGCCAAAAAGTGCGTATTCATAGCGAACCCCTTTCTTGTTCAAGTGGCGAACAGAGACATCCATCACTATGATGTTCGGTGGATGAGACATTGATATTTCTGATGAAAGCACTAGGTGACGACGTGGTCAATTGCGTGGAGAAGGTTTGGAGCATCCAAAGAATCCCATTGATGCTAGTGTATATGCATAATTTTTGGTAGATATGTTGGAGTATGATAATAGGGAGCTATGGGCCACTAGTAATGAAAATAATGTATGGATCGTGTAAGGGTTATGTTCAGAAAGCTATTATATATTAATTTTCTGATGAAGTTTTCGAATTGAATATACATGGTTGCACATTACAAAGAACTACCATTGCACGTTATACTATTGAAATTATTTATTTTAATTTTTCATTCATACAATATATCCCATACATTATCCCGTACTTAAAAGTTGGTGTTCGGCCGTTTGAATCCCCACCGTGAGTAAATGAAATGAATACTTACATCTGTATATCTGTTATCAATAATGCTAGAGGACCCAAAAATATGACCCAAATTTTGGACCCAAACCTATGTGGCAACATCACACACAATATAGGCCCACGTCACTCTTCCCAAAGATCCCATGTGATGTTGCCACATATGTTTGGGTCCAAAATTTGGGTCACTTTTTTGGGTTCTCTAGCATTACTCGTCTGTTATTGGGTTACCGAAAATTTTGCAAATGATTTTCATCGCATTCAAACAATTGTCATTATCACTTTCATTAAGATGTTCTTTTACGCAATTTACCCAACTCAATATGTAACACATGCAGTGTAATAAATCATTGCAACATTTGCACAACGCAGTGTACAAGATAGTAAACCTTATTTATATTGTAACCAACCCTCTCCGGGTGACATAGAGACATAGACATTCCATACTACGATTAGTTTCGAACCAGATGTGTTGAATCCGGTTTCATGTTCGAAATCAGTCATTTTCTGTCGTTCAATCTCGAGGGTCGATCGAGTAATATCCTAATGCTTTGTTTTAACCTTTCTATAATTCTATGTTCGTGCCTTAATCAGATAGGGGTTAACGTACCGAATCTAATTTGATGCTGACAAAATTGATTTTGCTTGCTTTGTAGAGCATAATGACGTTTGACGTGATGGCCCATACGGATTTTGACAACCCAAAAACCAATGGCCACGCTTTTCTGGCGCAATGGCGGTCTACAAATAGTCAAATACACTCATTACCTCTTCGTGTAGGTGTGTAGCCCTGCAAAACAGGAAAGGACGGTTGAATACTTGAATATATGTTAATCAATTTAAATTGCGTCATCAAATCATATCATATCATATATATGGGTTAATATTAAAAACCTCCCCTCACCTTTGGACTATTATTGAATGTATAGTTACAAATGGTTTTATTTTAGAAACCTCCCCTATAAACTAATTTATTTGGTAAAAGTATGAGGGTATAATGGTCAATTCATACAATTGAAGTTTAAATAGAGATATTTTTGGACTTTTTTAACGGTCAAACTTAGTCAATACAAACGGGATGCTAACGGTGTTAGTCTATAAGGGAGGTTTCTAAAATAAAAGCATTTATAACTATACAACCAATAATGTTCAAAGGTGAGGGGAGGTTTATAATATTAACCCTATATATATATATATATATATATCATATCATCGGTCCCGATTCTATTGGTGCATCCTGATACAACTTTATCAGGATATTGAATGTGAGCCACTCATTTATAACAGTGATTTGACAAGTGCGCACATGCCAAGTCAAAGTATGTTAAACGAGTGGCTCACATTCAATATCCTTATATAATTCTATCAGGATGCACTGATAGGTTAATTTCCGTGTATATATATATATTATATATTAATGATAGAGTTTCATAGCTGCACTTAATAATCAATTTACAATTTCAAAAATGCCTTAATTATATCAATGCATGCACTTAATTAATAACTAATGAACTTACAATTTCAAAAAACTTGAGAACTTCAAAAGTCTCGATTTATACATTATAAATTGTAACCCAACTTTAAAGGTCAAATACATTCACAACACTAAACCCACGGTTGTGCACATATTCGTTTTCCGGAATGGATAGGAATTTCCAAGGCGAAGCAGCGGTCAGCCGAGATCGAATATACTCCTTTCTTGACGCGATTCTACAAGTATTCAGTGAATTGGAGGAAGTGCGAACTAACTTTTCTGGGCATTTAAACACAGACATGGTTTTGTTATGGACAAAATTCATCCAGGTAATTGATGACACACAGAGACTGATCGCGGACTTTGAGAGGGAGATGGGTCGTCCTTTATCACCGTCTCATCCTCCCCATTAGGTCATTAAAAGTACTGTAAACGAACTCATGTAGGCAGTTTGTCTTTACCTTATCAATTTTTACGTATGGAAATTGATACTAGTGGGTTCAGCTACTGTATATTGCAAGTTGGGATGCGATGTTTTTAAGTTTGGAATATGTAAAAGAAAATCTTCACCTTGTGTTTTCTATGTTTTTTTCTTTGAATTTGGTGCAGTGGTTTGCAAATGAAATGTCGTAGATAAATTTATGCATCCGTAGTGAACTTCTTGTATGAGTTTCCCCATCACATGGGGAATACGAACCAAATTACGCGACGCATGCGTTTCAAGTGTCTCACGCATCCATATACCACCAAAAATGAGTTAAAACTTTATTATTTTATCTGGAAATTCAAGGCAATTACCCATGTTGTGTTCAGGTTACCTGCAACACAAAATCCGTTGTTTCAAACTGTTATTACTTATTAGTTTACCAATTACAAATCGTGTCTAATGTCTTTTCAACTCATTATCTTATCAACTATTATCGTGATTATCGTGATAGAATAAACGTTCAACCTATGGGACAAAAGGGTTAGAGCATCTCCAATGGTATCCTCAAAAGTGAGAGATTAATGAACATTTGCCCAGATTTACAGTCCAACAGAGTCAATAATCAAATTGCCTGCTGACTTGGTATCGGCCAATCATTAGTACATACCCACAGTACATGTCATCGTCAAGCGTAATCCTTTACAGCGACATGGATTAATCGTGTTTGCGTAATAACTAAGAACGTTGGTGGTCGATCGAATGTAATTTTACCGCCTATTAATATTTCTGTATATACCTTAAAAATACATATATACCAAGATTATGTATTAGTATTGGTTAGTAATAAGATTATTAAATTAGTTTTACAATCAACGATAGAATCTTCTGGTTTTGTAAATTATTGTTAACAATAAAATACTAATTTTTGTACATCCGTTTTTACAAAATTCAAATTGAGCTGTAAATACAAAGGGGTATAATGCTAATTAGGGGTGCCCTAGCTTTTTTTAAGGGTGCAGATATTAGATAGCTGAATTATATTATGAAATGAGATATTAGGAGATAATTTAATACAAATTGTCCAATTGTGAAAAATAAAACAAAGCCTGCGCATTGCACATGTTGACATAATACTATACTAGTTACATATAATAATAACATAATTTTTTAAGCCATAGAAGATTCAAATCAAAAGTAATTCTTGGCCATTGATCTGATGGCAAAGGAATTTCAGTAATTGTGATGGCAAAGGAATTTCAAAACTAATTGTGATAATTATATTAGCTGTACACGCATGTACCAAGTCAGTTACACGAATATAACAGACTTAGTTTATTCGTGTCTACGTATAGTCTGTTATATTCGTGTATATGTAATTACTCCACAACTTGTACCGTGTAAGCATTAAGAAAATGTATTTGTGAATCCGGCACCTGGAACCCTGGAAGAACATCTATAACACTCAAACTCCAGAGTGCATTGTTTCTCACCCACACTAACTAGGGTGAACCACTACAGGTGTTGACACGTGTCCCAAACTCAACCCAAGTTCTAAAGTTAACCCAAAGTTGCGACACGTGTCAGCACCTGGAGTGGGTGGTAAACCGGTAATGGTTCACCCTAGTTAGTGTGTTCTAACCCAAACTTTGACCGCTATTGCAGTGGGTGTTAACTGTGTTATGACTTATGACTTATGATAAAGTTGTGTCTGGGTATAAGAGGGGTTCCGTGCAGCGCAATGCATGATGCTGCCACGTCAGCATAATTTCTGACGTGGCAGGATGAGGGTGGGGGAGGCACCGTGCATCCGATGCAACCAGGTTTTAGCCAATTGACCAATTTTGATTAGTCGACCTTACACATCACATCAATACTTTGCATTTAATGGATGCCATAATTACCTTTAATAATTAAATCAATATTTTTTATATATTTCTTTAATCTAAATGAATTCTTGGCCATTGATCTGGTGTCAGCGCCAATTTTATATCAAATCCAAACGGTCAATTGGATTTTGTAAATAGTTTTTATATCTAAATTTGAATTTATCAAAACTTGAACGATATTTATTTTTTATTTGCAATTAAACCAAAAAGGTTAATTTCAATTTATTTGTGAAAGAGCAAACCTTAAGGGGGTTGGTTGCAATTTGGTCATAAATCCGGTTAACAGTCTTATTTTATTCGTGTATACTAACTTACTCGAAGAACTTACACCGTGTAAGCATCAACAGGAGGAACTGTTCCGATTCTTCTGGAAGTACTTCTTTAATCGACGGCATTGACACTTTCGTGTCGACGGTATGGCGTTCTCTGTTTTGATCCTAATTTTGTTTCTTATCATTAGTTTGCTTGTTTCAATTTCATTATTACAACTGGGTATGTATTAATTGGTAATGGGTTTCAGTCTGGGTATGTCGTTTCGAACATGCAAGGAATAATCTATACCCAATTTGTGTTTGCTCGATGGGTTTCAGTCTGTAATTGTTACTACAAGGAAGATTATTGAAACGAAATCCAAATTACTCACAGAGACGACGGTTCGGATTATTCTATGAATGTTTATGCAGTGTTCGACTTAAATACTGTATCTTGACTCAATGTTTATCCAGTTTTCGAACTTCGAACAAGCGCTTGTTTAGGAGATGGGTGGATATGCTAACTCTAGATTTTATGTTTTTCGTCTTTACCGCTATAAAATATCAAGATTTCTAGGATGGGTTTTGTTCTGTTTAATTCTTACTGTGGATATATGTTCATGCTCCCTCAATGCTTCGTTAGATTACTCTTGCAATTTTATATTTTTTTTACAGATGGCTGAGGAGGAAAATTTGGATCATTTGTTGGTACACCCGAGGGCCACTTGGAATTATAACATCACCATCAACACACACTGTTTGCACAAATTGATTTCCGATGTAGACAAGATTCTTGACCGTGCCGGTGAAAGGGCAGAATTTGAGTCAGGATGCTTTGGCCACTACTTGGATTTCCCTAAAGGGGGTTATTTTCAGGCACAGTTCATTCACAGCTTGCTGCTGAGACAGATATTCATTCCTGGAGGTAGTGAGGACGAGTTATGGTTTGCCTTAGGAAAAACTAAGGCGAGATTTGGGAAGAGGGAGTTCTGTCTGTGCACGGGCCTGAAATTTGGCCGTCTGTCCGACATACCTTCAAGAGAGTATGAGGTTGTCCCGGGTGGTATTCACGCAAGGTACTTTCAGGGAAGGAAAAAAGTTGTGATCGCAGATTTGAAAGCTCCATTCATGGCGGAGGATTTCGACCGGCCTCACGACGCACTTAAGTTGGCTTTGCTTCTTTTTGCCAACAGGGTCCTCTTCGGTCAGGACGACCGGAACCAGGTGGCGTACTGGATGTTCTCTCTAGTGGAGGATGTTCAAGCGTTTAACAACTTCGCCTGGGGTCACTACGTTTTCAAGATGACCCTCCACTACATCCGTCAAGGTTTTAAGGTACCGGCAGACCCTCTCGGGCCGACTACGAGATACAACCTATACGGATTCATTTGGGCATTACAGGTTATTTTTTAAATCCTTAATCCCTTTTGACCTTAATTTGACATTGACATATGTTCGTAATTAAGATTATTCGTTTTTCCATGATACATAATGCTAATTACATCCTCTAAAACCGTTTCCCGGGTTTGATACGGTACAGTTTTGGGCTGCGGAGGCTATACCTGTGATGCGCAACAAATGCGGTAAGCTAATAGGGGATCCCAACGGAGCGCCACGGTATAGGAAGTACTGTTTCAAACAGAGGGGATCGGGCATGGTCAACGCCTGGACCGAAGCTGAGACAAGTGGGAAGGTAATTTACAAATATCTCATTTGTGCTATAATTTAATATTATTTATGTCCTTTAGATATTGGACAATTATATTAGTTCCATAATCCGTCAGCTTACTGGGCTTCCGGAGCTTGTACCCACCGAACATGAGTTGCAGAAACATTACTGGAGGGATATTGATGTGGACCTGTCTGAGGGACCCCAGTGGAAGCCGAGTGGGAGTACCGAGGATGAGGAACCCACCAGGAGGAAGCGCAGGCCGAGGGAGAAAACTAACGGCGGGCGGAGAGTACGTGCCCGTGTAGATACAACGGACCGTACAGATACGGTTCTTCCGGATATACAACGATCCAACGTAAGACAGGGATCTTTCCCTCAACCGGCTGACCACCCGGTTCATTCACTTGACCAAGGTGCAGCAGGCCCGGTTGATGATGCCAGGCAAGAAGACTTCTGTCAGAGGGAAGCGTCAAACGGCCGTGGGCGACATTCGGTTGGTCACACAACCGATGAGGTAACATGGCCTAGTATTATTGGGTCAATGGTTTATTTCGAAATGTTGTTGATTGCCCAATTTATGGTAAACATTTTGGTGTTTTACGTATAGCATTTTACATAAACAGTTGGAGGTACCTCGACAGTTTGTGGGACCCGAAGTTCTCGAAAGAGTTCTGAACGCGGTGAATGCCATACCGGAACGCGTACGCAGTATCGTCCATGAGGAAATGGGGGCGGACCGTGTACGCAATATAGTCAATGAGGGTTTGAGGCGGGAGATCGAAGGGCTAAGACGGATGCTGGGGTTTCAAGTATGTATATATCCACACATTTCACTTGTGTATCAAGTGTTCTTAATTTTATTTAAATAATGATCATTATAAATTCGGAAACGTAACACTGCGACACTGTCATCCCCAAGGGAAATGTAGGGGACGGTAATTCAGGAGATCAGCCGCAGCGTGTGGGGAGTGGAGAGCACGCGGAAGAAGGCTTGGGTGGCGATCAGGCTACCTACAGTGACGGAGCTGGTTATGAAGAGGGCGACGATGATGGAAGGCAAGACGACCAAGATTGGCAGGATGATAGTGGATGCGTTTATGACAGGGTCAATGATGATCAACTGCATTATGAAAAACATGTCTGTGTTGATGACATATCGGACCTTGATGAATCAAACCTTCCCTTAGCGTTGTGCGAGGATTTATTATCCCTGGAACGGGCAGGTGGTCTGGAGGTGGCAGCAACCCCTTCGTTGGCTTTGCGATCACAGTTTGGGGTTGACAAGTTATTTTCTCAGATGCCGTTATACCTGTGGCCCCGAGAAGCAGGTATATTGTCTCTCTTTGGTATACCAGGTCTAGTACATCCAGGAGTACCTGGAGCAGAGGACCCCGATGTAACTCAATGGTCGCTGGCTTCAGCAAGTCCTTTTAGCAACCGGGAAACAAGTCTGCTGTTGGGTGCACCACAAAATATGCATTCATGTCCAGTTTCTGATGAAGAGAAGACAGATACCGCTTGCCAGGAGGAGGAGCTACCGAAAGAAGATGAATCCTTGCTTCCGTTAGTGTTGTGGCAAGATCCTTCGGCGCACGATCGTCCTTGTCCAGTGGAAGGAAGACATTCAGGCCCAGATTATCCGTCTGAGGATCAATCATGTCCGATGTTGCTGGCAGCACAGAATACAGAGTCATGTCCAGTTTCCGATGAAGGGAACTTGCAAATAAATGGCGAGGATGAGGACATACCGAAAGAAGATGAGTCCTTGCTTGCATTAGTGTTGTGGCAAGATCCTTCGTCCCAATATCTGCCTCGTCCAGTAGCGGTCACACAATCTGGTCATGATGATCCGTCTGAGGATCAAACATGTGCGACGTTGCTGGCATCCCAAAATACACAGTCGTCTCCAGTTTCGGATGAAGGGGGCAGTGAAAAAAAGGGCGAGGATGAGGACATACCTGACGCGTCTAAGGTATCATCTACTGCGGTACAGAGTCCGCCTTCACATCCAGTGTCACCATCACATTCACATTCACATCCATCTGTGGTGATTAAGTCAGACTCGGATGTTGAAATTCCTACTGGTTCACCTCCAGCTCCACTTCCACGTAAGAGAGGAGAAAAACATACCGGTCGCAAAACACCTTGTCGGTTAAGGAGACTGTCACGGATAGTATCTCCGACCCTTCGAGTTGATGAAAACAGTTCAGAACAAATGTCTGGGTCAGCTCCATGTTCATCGGGAGAGCAATCGAGTTGTGCATCGACAAATCAACGAAAACGGAGACTATCTGCGATAATCTCCCAACCACTTCCGAACTGGGAACCACCTGTAATTGAAGTGCATACCGATGACATACGTGCTTCGACCCAGCAGGTATTAGATGAAACCGCTTTAGCAAGGCAGCGTCAAAGGGAGTTATGGGTACGCAATCCCTACAGCAACCCGTTAGGTAGAGGAAATCTTTCCACTGGCCCCAGCGAGGAGGCGTACGCGCATTTCAAGCGTGATTCGAAATTACTATAGTAAGATGATTACTAACTTTGCATTTTAGATTACATCGCCCGTATACAATCAATTAACAGTAATATCATTCTTTTAATGTATTGGGTGCAGCCGTAACGTTGGACTGGAGGTGATGCAGACCCAGGATTTTTTCATATCATTAGAGGACAATGATAGCCATCTGTTGGACACACACGTTGATGCCTACCTGAATTTGTTAAACAAGATGAGAGGGAGTAAGACCAGCCCTTACAAGTTCAAGGATAGAATGGGCATCGTTGATTGCAACTTTTTTGTAAGTACAGCGTTAACGTAGAGGTAATGTTTATCTGTTTGGAACTGTGCACTCGGATAAAATGGAAATTTGATGTGCAGGACGAACTGGCAAAGGTGTGGGCAGGCTGGCAGCCGAATTTTCATGGACGTTTAGTACAACCTTTCAGCGTCAAAGACTTCGTCATTCGTCCGGAATGGAAACAATATTGTGACGGCCGTCGACCAGACTGGGGCAGTCCATGGGATTCCTGTGACAAGGTTAGTAACGTTCTGTTGCGCAGACATTTAATCCAGCTTGATTTGGTTATAAATATTTGAGTGTTGAATTGTTCGTTTACAGGTGGTGGTCCCCTGTAAGGTTGAAGACGGCCACAGGGTTGTCTGCGTTGTTGATCTTTTGTTATGGGAGATCCAGGTATATGATCCCAAGGCACACTGGGTACCCCAAGGCGGTACCCACATCTGCCAGCAGATTCTACCACTCCGACGTCTGTTCCCGGTTATTTGCTTGCAGGCAGGTTTTTTGAACAGAACGGGGAGGCGAACATATGATAGCACTCCTATGAAGGCTCGTCGGATGGATGAAAAACAAGTTCCAAGACAAATAAGTTCGAAAAGTAATGGAGTCCTTGTCTTGTTGATGATACGTTCCCTTCTCAGAGGTTTGAAATGCGTCAAGACCGCTGAAAGGGATATAAAGAGCCATAGGCAGGATATCGCGTATGAAATTTTTACAAACAGCTTACCTGAGGAATGTTAATTAACACACTGTTTGATGTTTATGTCATTAACCTGGTTATGAAATATGCCGGTGTTTGCCATATTTGAATACCGATTAATTTCCTTGTATATTTCACATGTAAAACTCGTGCATATTATATTATACTATATTCGTCAAAGGAGCTTTTTATTATTTATTTATTTTTAAATACCTGCCTCCAACTATGAAGTTTAAAAATATAAAATGCTGAACTTCGGTTCTATACTCCTATTACAAGCAGACAATGCAATTAATGTGAACCTCATACGAGTAGATGGAAAATATTCACGAAAATGGATTTTGTTCTTCTTACCTCGCTGGCAACCACTTCATTATTGAGACTTCCATGTTTCAGTACTTGTTATACGGTAAGTACAAAAAATCAGGTAAATATATTTTTAAATAAAGTGGCTATTTTATGGAATTATCCCTTAAATAAAATACATGCCTCAAAACATAAAGGTTAAAATTATAAATAAACTCAACTTCATAGTTATTATAAGCATACAATTTACAGATCTTCCTTCAAATTAATACACGGTTATATGGATATTAAACTTGTAGTTAATACACGATTTGAAATTGGCTTTATGGGCCTTCACTTCAACGTTTCCCGGTGGCGGGGATTTGGGCTGACCTTCGGAGGCGAATGTCACCATTTGGGTTCCGGTGGCCCCCCCAACCATTAAAAACAAAAGTTATATTATAATTATAATTAAAGGTGAACCCATTAAAAAAGAAATGTACATACAAAGCGATATATATACAAAGGTAACCGATGATCATATTATGTTGTCCCTCTATTATTAGTTAATAATATAAACAAGGCAAAATTCCCTCATTTGACCCAAAATTTACCGTGTAATCATTGACCAGTCGCATGTTGAACCATTAGTAATGCAATTACACGTTGGAATGTAAGCATCCTTACACGATACATTAACCATCATTTATGTTTTATGTATTTTTTGTTTTGAGATTGCAAAATGCAAAGTAATTAAGTGCCACGTTGGAATTGCTGTTAGGTAAATATTTCTTGTCCAAGAAATATTTCTCTTGGATAAAAAAATAAAACTTATCCAGATGTAACAGTTTTGCAAAGCCCCATAAATTCTGGGCTACTTATGAATTTTGCTAAAATTACAATTAACTGGTAATTTTTGTTTCCATAATTGTATTGGCCACGAAAATATGCATCAAGACAGACTCCATTTTATCTTTCATAAAAAAAAAAAATACATTCTAATCTAGCCTACCGTGCTGTAACACAAAAGTTAACAACAATGCGCTGGTGGTTTGAACCCAAGATCCATTTTTAAAAATTAATTTCCATTTTTTCATACTTTATTACCTACATGTAACTGTATTGTATATATATAAATTTTTTACAAATATTTCATACATTGAACGTAACATTATTTAATTCAAGCGAGTAAGTGTTGTATTTATTTTATTTTACGTAAGACAAACTATTTTGCTACGAATCTATGATCTCAATTAATTTGGAAGCATTTTTCTAAGATGATGAATATTGGGATTTTATTTTCTTCAAGTGCCGCACCCGATTACAATTCCACTGGTCCGCTTGAAATGACCTTCAATTTCATACTGTTATATGGAAAAGCCTCCTTCAATTTAATACACGATTATATGGATATAAAACTAGGACGTCACATGTTACACGATCAGGGAGAAATCGACCTTGGACTGAACATAAGATTACACGAATAGATGGAAAGCAAACATTACATTATTACACGATTGTATGGCAGATTCCGCTCACCTGCTTTTAACAATACATTGGGAAAATTTTATGAGTCGGTGTCGGTGTCGGTGTCGGTGTCGGTGTCAGCCGAAGCCTCAGAGCTTAGGTCAGTGGATGGCCTTTCTTGGCACGTCTGTCTGTTGTGTCCCTCTTTGTGGCATACACTGCAACCGCGAGGACGCTTGGTTTTGTTAGCAGCATTAGACGATGTTTTCCTGCAGCTCCTCCTGTTATGTCCCTTTAGGCCGCACTTAGAACACTTCTTTTGCTTAGCCTTCTCGACGCATGAACGGTACCTTGACTTTTTCGGTCTTCCTGGCAGAAAACGAACTTTCCAAGGACGAACAACTAGATTCCGGACATGATCGGGTACGACCCATTTCTGTGCATATGGAACCGGGTTGATTTCTCCCCGATATGCCTCTCGCAGCCAATCAGATCTGTAGTAGTCGGAGCACATTTCAGGAACCGGAATTGATGCGTATCTGGAAAAAAAAAAAAAAAAATTATTGGATGTCAGAGCCCCTAAATATGGATATGGCAAACGACGAACTGACGACAGTATACTTTGATTACATACCTGGCGCAAGCAAGGGCATGTCGACAAGGTAATTTTTGAAGATCCCACTCGCGACAGGCACATGTCTTTGCTTTAATATCCACAATGGAATTAATTTGATTTTCGGTGACGTTGTACCTGTGGTATGAGATAGGACGAAGGATGCATTTATAAGAAGGTTCAACCCCTTTAAGTATGTGATCGTCGGCTGCCGGAGTCAGATCAGACGTAAGACGTTCTGCAATAGTACGACGTTTGTGGAACCACCTCTGTATCATATCCCGAATCTGCTCTGCAATGGCTGCGATAGGCAGCTTCCGGAGATCTAGAAGAGCTGAGTTCATAGACTCGGCTAATTGGGTAGACATCATCTGGTACCTATTTTTGGGGCAGTAAGCATTTGTGAACTTATCTACCCCAATTTTCATGACGTCGTTGTAGTACCTCTGGTTGCAAGCAGCCATCTGTTGAAGGTCGATATCACAGTCATCGCGACGGTGTTGGTAACATGCATTGTAAAAGAATTGTCTTGCAAGACTTTGATTCTTGGATGACCGTCTAAATTTCTGTGCAATGTGGAAGACACAGAATGCGTGCTGCGCATATGGGAAAACCTCATTCATCGCTGATATAATGCCTCTGTGACGATCTGAAACTATGACCAGATCCTGAGGAGAACCAATCCCCTTCTTCAATTCAGAAAGGAACCATGTCCAGGATCCCTTACATTCTGAGGCTGCGAAACCAAATGCCAATGGGTATATTTTTGAGTCTCCGTCTTTGGCCGAGGCTATAAGCAGCACCCCTTTGAGAGATCCCGTCAAGTGGGTTGCATCGATGGAAACGACGGGTCTGATAACACGGATAAACCCTTGTAGACAAACCCCGATTGCCATGAAGCCATACTTGAACCGGTCTTTCGAGTCTGTCTCGATGTTTGTTAGGGTACCGGGATTGCTTCAGCATGTAAAAGTACGCCGGCAACGTTTGAAAAGACTTCAACGGATCCCCGTACTGTATTTTCAGAGCATGGAGTCTTGCCCGGTTAGCTTTGTTATACAAAAGCTGCACCCCGTGCTGAGACTCCATTTCCGCTATGATATCTTTAGCTCGGATTTTGCATCCCGGAACTGCGAATTTTGGGGCATACAGTTCCCCAACGACATAGGCACTGACTTGGTTAAAGTGAAGACCATAGTTTTGGACTTTGCATGTGTGTGTATCTCGATATACATTGACGTACCAGTGAGTTGCATGGCGCTTCTTCACGGCACGTACCAACCATTGACAATTGAGGTCGGTACACGATGCCTCATACCGCGTTGTGGTCGACCGCGTAACCCTGTACCAGAAATGGTTTTCCATTGCGTACACACCCAACACCTTCTTCATTTCATCCTTGTGTTTGAATATCTTGCCTTTATGAATGGATGTATGGTCCGATTGGGATTTGAATGCGATGCATTCTTTTACATTTTCAAAACAGACATGGTCAAACCCTTGCACTTTATGCCTAGACAGATTATGATCAGGAGGGTGTGAACGTAGGTGGTGTTATCCTGGTCAGCAAGTGGTACATTGTTTGTAATACATGATACAGAAATGTTTTTCGTGTTAGGACCGGGCATGGGATGGACCTCTCTATATGCAACATGTATCTGATGATGCTGTAAAGGCTGTCCATGTGTTTCCTGTTCATTCATGGGAACCGATGATGCCCTGCAATGTGTTCCACAACCTATGGCATCATCTTCAGCAGTGTGTAAATTCGTACAATCGACATCATAGATTGTAGAATGCTTTGACTCTGACTGAACATCCTTTGCATTATTTTTAGATCGAGCTCCGCAAGACTCCAAAGGATGTACGCTATCATTAACACCCATTCGGTTGGGTCCGCTTGAAAATGTGTTGGAACCTCTGACCAGTGGCATATTGTCTAAAAGCAACCGCTTGATTGATATATGCGACAAGGACTCATCACCGGGTGTTTGGTTCGGAATAAAATTTGTGCTGGGGGAATCGGATATACGTGTTACCGGTGAACAATCGCTTGGGGTAACTGTATATTTTGCCTTCTTCTTTAACTGTGGCGTACCGACTGATTCACCGTTGACAATGGCGTGCTGATGTAAATAGGTCGACCGTTGGGTTGATTTTGATCAACCGGAGGTTTTACAGTTGAATCTTTATTCTGGCTGAGTACCTCTGCGATATGTACCGGTACAGGATTGTGAAACACCGAAACGTAACATTTAGGATTTTTTTTGTTATGCGCAATGAAGATTTGAAAATCAGCGTCAAAACTCATTTGAACAACGGTGCCTGAAAGTAAGGTACTGAACTTCATATCGACTGCATCGCAGTTCAACCCAAACCGATCGCATATCTTATCCGACAACGTTTTCAGTGTATCCTTGGGTGTCACAGCCAACAAGAAAATAGTTTTTGGGTTGAAATCAACATCTTCCCAGACTCCATCATAGTTCACTATCAACATAACCATTTCAGAAACAATCCAAACGGTCAACTATGCACACCGGAAAATCTTTAACCGGATACGGTGGCTGTGGTATTGTATGAAATGGCGGTAAAAATAGTAGGAATGACGGTGAAATCAAGTCTCAGCAAATATTATCAAGCAGCAGAGTATCAACTGTTTGGGTGTTTTCCAATGTCTGAACACACATTGAGTTCTAATTAACTGAAATACGTTTTTTTTAATCCCATTACGTACGCCTAAGTGTTACCTTTACGGCTTTACCTAAATATAACAAAAACCACAACATATCAACACGACGTAAATAATTTCAAGGCATAAAATATTACGTAAGCATAATAATATAATATGCTTTTTAAAATATTCAGCTAAATTTGTAGAATGAACAGACATAAATGTTCTTCTGTTACAAAAACTTTTCAATGTAAAATGTGTTCGAATTTTAACATTGAATAAGATATCAATAATTCTGAGTTCATTTTTGCTTACCCACATTAACTAGAGGTAACCATTACCCCCCACCCCAAGTGTTGACACGTGTCCAAAACTTTGGTTAACTTTTGGTTAACTTTGCACTTTGGGTTAAGTTTAGGACACGTGTCAACACTTGGGGTGGGGGTAATGGTTACCTCTAGTTAATGTGGGTGAGCAAAAATGCACTCAATAATTCTTCTGTAATTAAAATTACGGTGGTGTGCGTTTTTTTATTTATTTATTAAACTGTTGATTTTTTTGTAACGGGGGTACGGTGGGCTTGAGCCCCCAACCTATCCCCACACAGGTCGCCCCATGGTCATAGCATGCACTGGTTATTAATTATAATTCATTCACCTTCCCCATGCTGATTAGATGTTTCTTCACTATTGACTGATTTCGTAACCCCATATTTAATTGTCAAATCTAAGACCGGAGAAAATATTGCGAACATACTGGCACGTGGTGAGAACATGAGACAATCCAATGACATTGCATCAATTAAAATTATATAATTATTTTTATGTTCCCCATATAAACGGTGCAATCTCATTGGATGGTTTCACAGTCTCTTAATGTCGCAGTCCCATGCCAGATTTCCTCTCACGACGGACCCCGTTTGTGTCAAAGTGTGCGCATTAAAGTCTTTTTAATTTATTCAATATTGTACAAGCAATGATGGTCATGCAATATGGGAGTGGATGGGTATCCCGTCAATGACGGACTTCCCGTCAATGTTGCAATATGGGAGTGGATGGGTTTCCCGTCAATGAAGGACTTCCCGTCAATGTCCAAGTCCGTAAGGCTTATGAAGATTTTATTGGGTTATTTGCTGACGTACTCTACTTTGTTGAACAGTTAGGGGAGGGAAATAAGCTTTTGTGGTTCAAAGCCATTTCCAACCCTAATCCTTAATTTTGTGGAAGTTTTGAAGTAAATTGGTGGGACTATTAGCATACACTAATCTCATTTTCCAAATCCAACCCATTAAAACCTATGTTACCCTTAACCGAATATTCCCTACAATATTATCTGTGTTCCTATTTATCAAATGGTTGACAACAATTAAAATTTGACCCCATAATATACATAATATTGCAACATGTTAATAAATGTTTGAAATTGATCAAGCTGCTCATTAATAAACACCCCAAACCCCGTTAGTGTAATCAATTAAGTGATTTTCTTTAAATAACAATTTCTAAATGTTATGTAGTATACACATGATTGTAGTTGAATAAAAAGGTTTTGATATATATATGGGATATATAATAATGAAAAAAAAGTAAAAAAGAAGCTGTCACATTTAAAACCATTTGATTGGAATACATTTACTTGGTTACGTAATTCGGAAACCATAAAATAAGGGATACAATAAAACAATGCGATGACAAATATTTCATACAATATAATGCTTGAACTCTGATTCGGATAAACTTGAGGGTTTTCCCATATTGTGAATTGTTTGCCTACTTTAGCACTGTTGCGCCAGTCACGGGGGATTGCAATGAACTGTTCATATGCAGCAAATTCGCCGCTTTGGAGGACCGCTGGGTGGAGAGGTTTTGTTGCTCAAATTGGATGATTTGCTAAAAGTTGCAGCTGGGTTGGAGACGCCGGGTTTTATGCACTCTTAATTAGAATTTAGAGCATGGGATTCACCGTGATATCAGCAATCAAAAGAAAACAACAGACTTTTTCATAGCAGTTGATGACTAGCAAAAACACAACGGAACATTAACACACTACGTTAACTGGTACAAAGACCCTTAATTACCCATAATTACAACACAAAACATGAAAGTGAAGGATGAACTCATAAAAACCTAATCCATATAATACATATAAGTTGAACTACTTGTGCCCTACACGATCCACTGTATGGACACACCCCTCTGGCCCTCTTGCTGGACCACGTTTCGCCTGTCCATGTATGTGGACCACAAATACAACACAATGGCTGTTATTAAAAAGGCTCCGCAGACAGTTCCGAAGAACAGTACGCCAGCCATAGCCCCTTGGTATCAGTAGGCTTGGGAGATGTTACCTGGGAGTTCTTCGTGTCAGTGGGAAATTTATTAGGATCCAGTGGCTGTGAATGCATCCAATGTGGCAAAAACAAGGACTTAAAGGTCCACGAATAGATAGAACACGTCTGCGTAGTGTTGCCATTTGAAGAGGTCAATCCCACAAACACGTCGGTGTCAGGCCATATTTTGGACAAGTCAATTGAGTAAGAGAGGAGAGGATTCACAGGTTTTATATTACCAGAATGACACAACCTAACCTCTAAACTCTTTGCACTAGCATCATAATCGATCCATGAATCTAATTTCTTACCACTGTTAAGGAACATATTCTGAGATGAAATATTGCATAATTTAACAGATAATAGACTGTCAACGTCAATGCCGACGTGATTTCCATTCAAATCACCATACTCGATATCTAAAGAGGTGTCAAATTCAACAACCACCACCCTGAACTTGGTATTGTGCAAACCCATCTTAGAGAGACCAAATGAGCTCTTACCCACATCGGTAAAACGATAACCCTTCGGAACCATAAAAAAAGCCAAACCATCACCACTCTTGTTGGACATTGAAAAAGAGAAAATCGTAGAGAAAGAAGGAAATGTCGGAGGATTACCTTCCACGAGCTTAATGGGTTTTTTGTACATTAGTCGCCCAGAACTTGATGGATACGAAGATGTGAGCTGAACAGAAGACCCACCATTGACAACCATTGCATCTCCATATAAACAAATTTCGGACCGGCACCTTGGAAGTTCATGAAAGCTGTTGAGGACAACAGGACAACTTGGCTCAGCAGAAAGGACTTTCAACCCGCAAATGAACAGAATAACGGTTGTAAGGTAATTTGTCATGGAAAATTTGGCCATATCTGGAATGGGTTTTTGAGTTTTTGAGTGTATCTGGAGTTTGTCTCACGTTTTAAATGAAGGATATGATTCAAATCGGCTAAGTGGTTGTCCAGATAAGCCGTACATATTCAACCATGCTCCCTAAATTTTTATATTTTATTTTTACCTCAAATGTTATTTTAGCTGGCAACTATTCATGAGATCACTCCAACCATGCCCCCTAAATCTTTGCTAAACTTTTGTTTTAAATTGTATTTGATAACATTTTTTTAATAACAAAATCAATTTAAACAGAAAAACTTTGTGCAACCGGGGCTGCGTAATCTTTGCGGCCCCGGTATGCAATTTTTTTTGTAAAACATGTGGGGGCCACTTTTTTAATGCATGGGACCCACCTTTTTTTTTAAAAATGCACACCGGGGGCGCAACGGTTACGCAGCCCCCGGTTGCACAAAGTTTTTTTGTTAAAAATATTACAAACATAAGAGAGAGAAGATAGGGAGCTCCCTACAGTTAGAGAGCCATCAAGATTCAAGAGGCTCTCTAAAATAGGGAGCCATTTGGAGTGCAAAAAAGCTAACCCATTTAGAAACTAAAAAATGCATATTTGCATTGGAGATGCTCATGACTTTTGCCGTCAAAATCAACATTCACAGTTACACACACGAGAAATACAAGAGAAAACCGTCAACTGCCTATCGCAATTATGTAGGCGTATGGGCGTTGGTGTAGAAAAGAAATCTAAAAAGGCTTTATTTTTATTGGAATACAACAACAACAGGATTACAGATCCAGAACATGATTACATGATTACAACAACCGGGACACAAATTGGGACACCAAAATTTGACAGCTTAATTGAATCCGCATTTTTAATATGTGCTATTTACAAAGGAAATAATTCATTGGTTTGGGCCGGTCACCCCCCATTAATAGTATGTGTATAATACTATTTATAAAACATGTCACAATTCAAAACCCTGAGACGTGGCCATGTTTGGAGCCCTGTATCGGAGTGTACAACGATTACGTATCTTGTTAAGAGGCAAATACCCAAACCATGTTAAGAAATAATGCAAGTTCCACTTATTTTCTGTAAATTGCTACAACTGCTTTATGTGAAATATTCATGTCCATTTGCATCAAAGTTATAACAAAAAGACATATTAACACACCAAAGCATAACGTATTAACTAGCGTCAACATCTTTATGCCCCTTACACTAGTTTCCAAATTCTGCAGTCGTCCATTTAAATATGTTTCCAGGTTGTGCATGTTTGCATGTCGCATTTCCACTTCTTCGTCGGTAGATGTAGGATGTCGACCGTTAGATGTAGAATCTCTACCGCCTTCAGCGGTGCTTAGGAAACGTCCCTGTAAATTTGCACAATCGGGCTCCCACCAACTAAAAAATTTGCATTGTCGTTGCGCACAAATAAATACAGCTTACCTGGATTATCTTTCGATTCAGATATTTTCACAGCAGCCTTCTTCCCACATCTGCATGATTTGTTCCTGAACATTCCCAAGCCACCATTAATGTTGCTTGCTGAGCATGAACTTCCTTCCATGGGTGTTGAATGTAAGAGAATTGTGTGTGCTTGTTTAATGGGAAACAGATAGGGAACCAATACAATGTACGATTGAGGAGAGTAGCAGAATATAAGTTGTGTAAGAACGTGAACATCCAATTTACAGAGACCAGGTTTATATTGCCGTAAATATATCCGTTGGAGAACAACGGTTGTATTCAGGGGTTCAAATTGTAGTTGCAACAATGCCAACACGTGTTCAACTCAGAAAAGTGTGTTCAAAATATGAAAAGGACAGTGTACCTAGCTAATGACCAGTCAGTACCCAATGGAGTGACCCCTACACTTGGGTGTTGCCACGTGTCGTTTTGGTTCAAGATTGGTAGCCATGTGGTAATACACAATTCGGGGGTCAGTCCCTTCGGCACTGACTGGTCAGAACCCAATTCTTTTCAATATAAATAACTTTCGTCATTGACATTTGAATTTGCTCCAATACACGATTTGTAGAGGGCAGAGTAAGCACTACACGAATAGAAGGTGGATCTCACTTGAAAACGTCCAATCTAGTCATTACTCAAATCATGTTTCGAAGACAATTTTTAGAGGATTTTGGAGGATTAGTTGCTCCCACCCACCCTCTAAATTGTTGTTTCGAAGAAAAAAAAATAGGAGAACCTCCAATCCATTCTCTGAATTTTGTGATTTTAGAGAACCATTTCCCATCCTCTAAAGTATAATTGTATAAACCACTTTATAATTTTTTTTATTTCGATTATATCCTTTTAACTTTCGCATTAAATTCAATTAATGTGTAATAAAATTTAATTTTGACATTTTATTAATCTTAAAAATATACCATTACAAATGTCTCATCTAGATCTTTAAAATGAGTCCAATATTGAATATTAATTAATAATTTTTTATTTACCATACTTTATCATTTGGGCAATCTCTTATTACAAATTGATAATTATAAGTTAGTAATCAATTAAAAACCGAAACATAGTATTACAATGATAAATATAAATATTAAAAATTACAATAACATAAAACATTAGAAATAAAGATAATGAAAATATAAGTTATTTTAAGATACAAAGAAATAGGGATAGAGATAGAGATAAGGATAGAGAGTGTGGTGGGCGCGAAATATTTTTAGAGATGGAGTTATGGGAGGAATATTCCCTTATAGTTCTGTATTTTAAGAGATAGAGATAGAGAATGGGTGGGAGATGTAACCGATACATGGATAGTCAAAAAAATCACGATAATTTTTATGCTAATCAATTTTTTTTTTTTTTTTCCAAATTATTATACTTGCTAGGCTCGTTTGGCGCACCGTATTGGACCGTATTGTATTGGACTGTATTATAAGTAATTAATTCAAACCATTGTTTGGTAATGCACTCGCCTCTCCCTATTAGGTTATTTTTATATGACTTTATTGTTTTATATTATTATATAAAAAAATAATTTAAAACAAATATTTTATAATTAATTTAAAATAACCTTACCATGAATAAAACAATAAATAATGATATTAATTGGCGATAAAAGTATGATGATAAATGGAATATAAATGGAGTATGAGACTTGATACAAGTACGCCGTGTTTTATTTGGATCCTGTAATATATTATACATTGTTATGACTTATGTACTTATGTGACATGTTTTAGTTGTATACCGAATATGTTAAAACATATTTGAATGAATTATCAAATATGTTTTCATAAAACATTAATATATATTTTAATGGCCGTATCCGTATCCTAGTTTATGAAGATTTACCGTATCCCCGTATTGTGCCATATCCGTATCCCGTACCTGTATCCGTATCTGTGCTACGTATTATATTTTTGAAGAGTTTATGCTACTCCACCCAAAAATCCCACCCACATTCCAACCCAAAAGTGAGGTGGCATCATCACACACTGTTGGATTAGAATTATGAGGTTTTTTAAAGGCTGAACTAAGACATTTATAAGAGTAAAACTGTTGCAGCCAAAAAACCAACCCAAATTTTGCACCCAAAGCTAAAGTACTTTAGGACAAGGTGGGACGGGACAGGACAGGACGGGACAGGACATGTTGTTCTGTATTGTGTTTGGAAGGCTTCGGACAGAACTGTTGACCATACTATTTTGCGTTTGGTATGGATAGGACAGGACAAGAGGTTCAAATGACCTGAGTACCCCTCTTATATATATATATATATAATATAACAACATATATTATATATTAAAATATAATATATTAAATATTATTACATGTACAATATATATATATTATATTATATGGGTAATAATATTATTATACGTAATAATATTTAATATATTATAAATATATATATATTATATTTATATGACATATATTTATATTATATATATATATATATATATGATATATTACATATTTTGTATATTACATATATATTTTATTATATAATATATATATATATATTATTATATATATATATAATATTATATTGCAATTATAATATATATATAAATATAATATATATATATATATATATACGGAAATTATCCTATCAGTGCATCCTGATAGAATTGAATAAGGATATTGAACGTGAGCCACTCGTTTTACATACTTTGACTTGGTATGTATGCACTTGTCAAATCACTGTTATAAATGAGTGGCTCACATTCAATATCCTGATAAAGTTATATCAGTGCATCCATATATATATATATATATATAATATATTTGACATGATTGTAATTGTTTGAAAATTTAAAGGATAAATTGGTCTTTTTGACACTTGTCCCATGTCATGGGACAAGTTGTCCTAGGGTCTTGGGTGGGACAATTTTTTGTGATTTATGTCCCACCTTGTCCCGTCCTGCCCCATGCTAAGGACGCGCCAAACGTGGGACAAGAACAAATTGTCCCACGTTGTCCCGTCCCGTCCCGCGTACCAAACGCACCCTCTGTGATCAGTTACAAAAGCACAAGGGTATTGTTGTAAAAAAGTAAAAAAACATGTCTGGTCTATATCAAACGTTTAAAATTTAATAAAATTTAGGGATTCGATATGGCTTTGACCCTCAACAGGTTATAAATGGTCACTGTTCGGTGGGTTAAGTATACATTCACGAACTCGTAAAGACTCAATTGAAAGACATGGAGGATAATGTCGGTTTGGATGTCGAAGTCGAAGGAGAAAGCAGTACCACCACAACTAACGGATTTTGGTCGATTCAGACGTCTCATCGCTTTTCTGATCTGGCAAAGGTGGAGTCCGTGTATCATGCGAGAGAGAACACGATGAAGAATGAGATCGCCCGGTTGAAGAACGAGCGGAAGGATCTGGTGAGGGAGGTCGCTAGATGGAAGAAGATGTACAGCCAGGTGGATGGTCGGATTTCGGTGTTGGAGGCGTTGGCCGTAGAATTACAAACAGGACAGCCTGTCGTCGGGGATCCGACGGCAGGCAACGGCCAGATCTCCGGTGATACATCATGAATCTTGTGAGATTAATGTCTAAACTGTTCTTTGTGTTATCATGTTCGAGTTGTGTTTTTACTTGGGGTAGATTGATGTCACATGTAAGTTTCCTGGTTTTATATGTCGTCAAGTTGTAGATTGTTTTTATTGTTTTAATGAATGATGCAGATTTTGCAACAGCCAATGCAGGGTTAAAGTTGAATGTTGGTTTGAACTCTTTAGTTTTCTGTTATGAATTGTTTGGAATGAAACTATCTTTCTGGTATATTGTTAGTTATGAATTATTAGATAGGTTCACTTTTTTATAAAAAGTAATGAGAATTATTTAGGAATATTGTCACGGAGGTATTACGTTATTATGACAAATTTCTTCATGAATTATTTTGCCTTAAAATACTTGAAGCCAATATTTACTGATCACTGTAAGTGGGTTTCATGTAATGATCAACTGACCTAGTTTGTTTGCCCTTCTGGGCCTTTCGTTGTTCCCGCTCTTTTGAGCAGTGAAAAAAAAAATAAAAAATAGAGTAAGTAAACAATGGAATTTCAAACTCTTTTTCACTTTAACTTTATTCTGGATAGAGATACAGATTCACCTATCTAAATTCCAGCAAATTTATCAAAGATTTGTTTTAATGGCACAACGGAAAATCAATTTTAAATATCATAAAACTATTGGTATCTTTTTTTTTGAGGAAATATGTTTGTCCAAGTGCAAAGCACGGGTGTTTTATTTAAGCCACCTGGGATAAAAAAGTAAACATGTAGCAAAAACCGAGAGCTTTTTATTAAATGAAGAGGTGTACACGTGTCAAGCAATGAAGGGGAAAGATAAATGGGGAAGGCAAATCGGAAAGAGTGCATTTTTGCTCACCCACATTAACTAGGGTGAACCATTACCACCCATTGTAGGTGTTGACACGTGTCCTAAACTCAACCCAAAGTCCAAAGTTAACCCAAATTTAACTAAGGTTTAGGACACGTGTCAACACTTGAAGTGGGTGGTAATGGTTCACCCTAGTTAGTGTGGGTGAGCAAAAATGCACTCAATGGGAAAGGGAAAGGTAGATAGCATTCCTGAATCCCCTTTAATTAGAGCGAGTGGTTAGAGAAGTAAACGTGTGTTTTGTGAAACGAAAAGGTCTGGTTCATTAATTAGTTGTTTTTCAATTCATTGTATTAAAACAACTTTTTGTGTTACCAAGAGATGAATAGATTGGTGTGAGAATCGAAAAGACTGATGTGATTTTCTGAGTGCATTTTTGCTCACCCACACTAACTAGGGTGAACCATTACCACCCACTTCGGGTGTTGACACGTGTCCTAAACTCAACCCACGGTCCAAGTTAACCCAAATTTAACCCAAAGTTTGGAACACGTGTCAACACCTGGAGCGGGTGGTAATGGTTCACCCTAGTTAGTCTGGGTGAGAAAAAATGTACTCGGATTTTTTGGTGTTCTTCTGCTGAAAGCCTGAAACTAATTTAATATATAATTAAATAATAATAATTTTATATTCATTCGGTATTCCTCGGGAAACAACAATACAACACTTTACAGATAGTGTAAAAGGTTGCATTTATTAAAAAGGAAACGGTTGCATGCACCCTTTCCCATTGAGTGCATTTTTGCTCACCCATACTAACTAGGGTGAACCATTACCACCCACTTCAGGGGTTGACACGTGTCCTAAACATTAGTTAAATTTGGGTTAACTTTGGACTTTGGGTTGAGTTTAGGACACGTGTCAACACCTAGAATGGATGGTAATGGTTCACCCTAGTTAGTGTGGGTGAGCAAAAATGCACTCGTTATAATTTTGAGTCCACATGGTGACCGTTCTATGTTCAATGGCACCGCCCGGCCACCCCTATATAAGGGCGGACACCTGAAATAATTATTCTCATCAATTTACATTTTCAAAAACCATATGCCTTAGTCTTACAATATCTGTCTTTCATAAACAAACTCTATCACACACTAAATGCATTTTTTTTCTTCAACATCTCTCCCCAATATCCCTTGAAATTGTCTCTTCACACCCTATTTAGATTGTTTGGGTTACCTTTGAATATTGAGTTAGGTTTCTTCGATTAGACACGTAATGGAGAAGAAATTGTCGTTTGCAGAAACTGCGGTTCCTATGTATTCGAAAGGAAGAAGACCTCCGGGGCGGACAGGCTATGAAACATGGGCAAAAAGTGCGTATTCAAGGCGAACCTCTTTCTTGTTCAAGTGGCGTACAGAGACATCCATCATTATGATGTTCGGTGGATGAGACATTGATATTTCTGATGAAACTCCTAGGTGACGACGTGGTGAATTACGTCAGAATTAGAAACGACAGAAGGTTTGAACATACGATTTGCAGAGTCAGCAATTGGTTCCATCTTTATTCTGGCTTTGGGTCCTTCTGTTACCATCCTTCTGTTAGCATCTCAAGTCGATTCACGTTACAACCAAAATGAGACCATCTTGCATGTTTTTTTTTAAATTTTTTTAAATCACATAATCCACTTCTACCTAGAAACTGCAATTATAACAAACAATGCATGGAGAATACTCTCCTGCACATGGGTTACATTGTTTACAATTCCCAAAAGTTAGCACAATAAAAATAATTCCTTTCGAAAGTGCTTTTCTTTAGTGTTGTTAGACAGTAATTCTTACTTTCGTTCAAGAAGCACAAATCCTGACTCCAATGACAAATTTAATACAATTTTTCGTTCAAGAAGCACAAATCCTGACTCCAATGTTGGAGTAAGGATTTGTGCTTCTTGAACGAAAAATTGTATTAAATTTGTCATTGGAGTCAGGATTTGTGCATCTTGAACGAAAGTAAGAATTTGTGCTTCTTGAACGAAAGTAAGAATTGCTGTGTCTAACAAAACTAAAGAAAAGCACTTTCCAGAGGTATTATTATTGTTGTGCTAACTTTTGGGATTTGTAAACAATGTAACCCATGTGCAGGAGAGTATTCTCCATGCATTGTTTGTTGTAATTGCAGTTTCTAGGTAGAAGTGGATTATGTGATTTAAAAAAATTCTAAATAAAATAAATGCAAGATGGTCTCATTTTGGTTGTAACGTGCATCGAATTTGGTTTTCGGTTGTTCAGTAATATTGAAGATTACACATGTTTCGGCAATGCGCAATTTTTATTAATAAAGTTGTGGCCATCATCAGGCATTACCTTCGTGTATTGTTTATTTTACTGTACACATATCGTGTATTTAACGCAATTACAAGTATCCCTATTGCGCTATATAAAGCAGTACAAGTATCACCGATGTCATAATTAATTTTTAGTGATACAGTTGTGGGCATCATCAGGCATTACTTTGGCGTATTGTTTATTTTACTGTGCACATATCGGGTATTTTACGCAATTACAATTATCGCCGATTTCATCATTACCTCTATTCTATTTTCGCAGGTCCAAATCTGCAAAATCTTCGAAGTGTACTCCGAAATCAAACAATCCCATTTCATTGAGGGATATTTAATATTTTGGCCCCTCTAATTTTCCATATTCTGACTTTGCCCCCTCTAGTTACAGAAATGGCCGGTCTCCCCCCTTACAGAAATGGCCGGTCTTCCACCTTAGGTCCAAAGTATTCAAACTTTTGCCCCTTCCCTGATCTTTTTCATCCAAATTCCAAAATCACATTCACCGTTACAATTGAAAATGAAAAGACAACTTTACCAACTTTACCCATATTCTTTTTCACCCTTGAATGCATTGAATATTTAGTTAGAATGGTTATATATTAATTTTCCCTACTACATTTGTTAAATTGTTATTATTTAAAAATTAAATGTCAACAAATACGGTTGCATTTATTGTTGTGCTAAATTTGGCATATGCTATAAACTGTGCATAATTTTTTATTTGGCACAGTTTATAGCATATCCCAAATTGGACACGGTTTATAGCATATGCCAAATTTTATCATTGCATTGGACCATGCTTTTTTTATTTTATGCTAAATTATAGCATTGGGACTATGATTTTGGTTTGCATTGGAGATGGGCTTAGACTCCTTAGAGTCTCTTACGAAATTTACCCAACTAAATATTGAACAGACGGTGTAGACATGTACCGTCAACATGTGCACAACCCCAACAAATAACACGACATGGGTGTACAAAAGAATAAAGTAGTAACCAATCTTGTCCGGGTGACATAGACATTAGATATCAAGTATTAGACCCAAGATTTTCTCCAAGTATTAGGATTAGGTTCGAACCAGATGTGTTGAATCCGGTTTCATGTAATACATCAGTCATTTTGTTTCGTTCAATCTCAATGGGCGATCGAGTAATATCCTTATTCTTTGTTTTAATCTTTCTATGTTCGTGCCTTAATCAGATAGGGGTTAACGTAACCAATCTAATTTGATGCTGAGAAAATTGATTTTGCTTGCTTGTAATGACGTTTGATGTGATGGGCTAGTGGGATATTCACAGCCCAAAAACCAATGGACACGCTATTCTGAGGATACGCAATGGCGAAATGCCGGTCCTAAAATGTACTCATTACCTATTCGTGTAGCATAGCAAAACAGGAATTGACGGTTCAATCTTGAATATGTGTTACGCAATATAAATTGCGTCAGCAAATCTTTATGTTCCCAACGCAATATTTTGTAATAATTTCTCCGGTGCACTACTACATTTCAATAGTACAACGGAATCTGCAATCAACTGCAATCACTTTTATCAATGCATGTGCAGAGTATGTGGCACACTCTCATTGGACGGTCCCATGGCCACGTGTATGGGACCGTCTCACCCAAGATTTTCTCCAATTTTGGAGAAATGTTGTTCAACAGAAATAAAAAATTCAACTACAATCAGAAATCAAATTTTGTCTCTCTGTCTCTCTCTCCCCATCGGACTATCTTCTGCCATCTTCTTCTTCTTGGGTACTATATAAATCTGACCCTTTCAGGGATTGTTGGGAGATTATCGTGTTATAATCTTTCACCTATCGTGTAAGGAGTTGTAACCAATGTTTTATTTAGAACTAAGGTGGCGTTTGGTTAAATGGCGGAATGAGAATGGGAATGGAATGGAATGGAAAGCTGATTTATTTGTTTGGTTGGGACTTTAGAATTAGCATTTGAATCAGTATTATTTTGAATGGAATGAAATTAACTGTATTTGGACCAAAATACCCCTAATTATAAAACATTCATAATAACATGATATATTATGGATAATAATAACAATAAAATATACTATATTATTAAATATATTTTAATATGTTTATATATAATATATTTATTATATAGTATATAATACAAATATTATATATTATTATATTATATTATTTAATATATTATATATATAAATATATTAATATATTTAATATATTAATATATATATATATATATAATATATATAATAATATATATAATAATATATATATATATATTATATTATACATATTTATATAAATATATATAATAATATATATATAATAATCACTATATATATATAATATAATATATAATATATTTATATCATTAATATAATCTATAATGATAATATTTATTTTTGGAAAGGATGGTATTTTTGGAATGTAGTTTGTGCATATGAGGGCTTTTATGGAATAATTTTTTTACATTGGAATGGAATGCACATTCCACCAAAATGATGGAATCACAATTCCAATGGAATGCCCATTCCATTGAATTTTAACCAACCAAACATATGGAATGGATTCCATTCCATTCCATTCTTGCCCATTCCAGCCAATCAAACGCCACCTAAGGGTAATTTTACAAGGGTAAATAGGTAAATTCAAAAATAAATAGATTTTTAACCCTCTTCTTTGATGATTCGTTATCGTAAGGGGTCTAGGTGGCTTTCGTAACATTATCAAACAGTAATGCTACACACCCCACCTAAAATCCCACATTTTTCATCCCGCTTTTCTTCGTGTATTGTTCACTCTGCTATGAACACGTCGTGTATTATACAAAATTACAAATATCCCAGTACAATTTAGAATTATCGCCGATGTCATCATTAGCTGTATCCTATTTTGACGATAGCAACTTTGCTCACCCCCATACATGAGTGCAATTTTGCTCACCTCCTTTAACTGGAGGTAACCATAACCCCCCACCCCCCACCCCAAGTGTTGACACGTTCCCAAACTTAACCCAAAGTCCAGAGTTAAATCAAGGTTTGGGCCACGTGTTAACACTTGGGGTGGGGGGTAATGGTTTAAGCTAGTAAAAGGAGGATTGCAAAGATGTACTCCCATTAACTAGAGGTAACCATTACTTTAAAAAAAAAAAAAAATTTTAATTTATTTCATTTATTTATTTTTTTATTTAAACCATTTATTTATTTAATTTTTTAAAACTACATATTATTTTTTTTTGTAAATTATTTATTTATTTATTTATTTTTAAAATTATTTATTTATTCAGACTTTAATAAATTTTTTTTTGTATACTCTGAATTTATATTTTTAAAATTTTTTTTTTCTATTCAAGTTTATAAAGTTTTTGATTAAAAGGTAAAAAAAATAAAATATAAAATAATATAACTAGAGGCATTTTAGGTATTTTGAAAGTCAAATTTAAGTATCGGCGGTGCTTGTGTATAATAACGAAACATTTCCAACTAAGTGTAACTTGCCCTAAAAATTGAACAAATTTGGTAGGGAAATTTGAGATTGAAACGAAAACACTTTTGCTCACCCACCCTTAGACACATGTCATCTTTTTGGAAGGGAGGTAATGTTTACCGATTTACCCCCCTTGTAGGTTGGTGAGAAAAAATGACTAGATTGAATCAGTGCTAACAAAACAGTCAATGCTGCCACGTGTTTGTCTGAAGATTTTTTATTTTTATTTTTAATTTTAGTATTTTATATATCGATACGTGATGTCAATGGCGTGGCGGTTGACATTTTGATAAGTTTTACCGGAGGATAGTTAGGGGATACTTGGGGAAACTTAGGCCTTAGTGATGCTTGGGGGAACGTATGAAATAGTGTCGTAAATGTTGCTTTTAGGGTGTGTTTGTTGCACCGGAGGACATTGGCTTATTTTCAATCCTGATCCCGTGTTTGGTGGACACTCCGATTTGACAACCAATCCTGTGGAACCCACCATTATCCTGTTGTGGCGGTACTAAATAATCCTGCCAAAAACGACGGGACAATTTTATCCCGTCTTTTAATTTTTGTTGGCTGCACCCAGCCTTCATTTTTTTTTTTAATAACAAAACAAACGAAAATTAATCTTCCTTTTTTCTTTCTTTTACGTACATTTCTAACTTCCCAAACACAATCCAATTAATTCAATCAAATCCAGTGATCCAAAGACCACCCAAAAGCCAAAATCGAAAATTCAAAATCAATTAAAAAAAAACACTAAATCTATACAATAATCCGGATATTCTACTCAATCAACCCACATCAATTTCAAATTTTTTTTCAAAAAAAAAACAAGAACGTCAAGATGAAAAATGGAGCAAATTTGTACTGTAGACATCTCCATCATTGACGCCTTTATGTTTCTCTACAGCCTCGTGCATTGAATCCTTCAGTTTGTCTGCGTTTTTTCTCCGCCCCTCCCTTTGTTTTTCATCTTCTTCACACACTGTCATCGCTGGCGAGAGAAGGGAGAGATGTTCAATTTTTTTCAAGAAGACAAACGTGGTAGGACTGTCGGAGAGAAGGGAAAAGATCAAGAAAGGAGACAGAGATGGGGAGAAGGGAGGAGAGAGAGGCAAGATTCCTTGTTCAAAACAGAGACAAGATGTGGTAATCAGTGAAAGAAGAGAAAGAGACGAGGAGAGAGAGAATGAAAGTTCTCATTAGATTTTTTTTTAATTTTTTTTTTCAAAACACCTTTTTTTACAATTTTTTTAAACTATTTTTATCCAATCCCATTACATAACCAAACATATGATTGACTATTTTTGTCCAATCCTATGTTGCACCAACACGGAAACACTATAATTTATCCGATCCAATCCAATCCATCCATCCAATCCCATGTCTTAAAAATAGTCCATCCTATCCCACGAACAAACGCAACCTTAATTTTCATTGGTTTGTACCTTTTTCATCTTCAGATGTTAAAAGTCTGACAAAAAAGAAACAAAAAATCTTAAAAGGAAATTACGATCATAATCATATAAGTTTAATAAGCACAGCGGGAACAGTCGACATATTTAAAAGTTTACTGACGGTGGGACATAAAACACACAAAATAGTGAAAAAGTGCTACTGGAACAGTCAATGCTTTCTGTAGTGGGTATTTTAATCTTCAGGGGAGGCCCCACTACTTTTGTTGCCTTATCGGGATCAACCTCTTCCCATTTGCCTTCCGGGAAAACTTTTTTGGCGTATTCCCTCATCAGGTTGAACCCAGCACTAAAACCGACCTTATATCCGGACTCGACAGCTTTATGTCCGTATTTTGTAGATCTTGATACGTCAGTTTGAACAGCCTGTCCTATTTGCTCTAAGTTATAAATCCGCTCCTGCAAACTGAGGATTTTCTTTTCAACTCCCTTGCTACCCGAATTTGGTGAAGAGGAAGCGGTTTTCTTCCCAGATTTCCGAGCTTTATCCATCTGTAACAGAGAGCAATTTATCAGTTACTTACTTTTAAATGTTTTTTTAAATGTTTATGTAAGAATGGACAGACAGAAAGAGAGAGAGATAGCAAGGATCATTGTCATTCCAATCTGTAGAAGATAATGACCCTTTCCCTTGACAAAAGATGACAGAAAATTCGAAGAACTGGCTATAGTCATTTTGAGAAATATAAAGCACTGAAACTTACAACTGGTGGTGGTGGCGATGGCGACGGCGGAGGTGGTGTGAAGAAAAACCTGATAATTTAAAAGTGAGAAACGAGAACAATGGAACTCAATGGAGAGGTACGAGACATATATATAAGAGAACCGGTTCGATTGGCATTTTAGTATTAATTTTAGTATTAATTGTTTTCAGGCGGAATTTCACATAAATGTTCCAACGCGATGGTCATATCACTATCCACGCCCGCTCGATGCGGTGTTTAAATCTATGCATACTCGCCAAACCCCTTCAGCCAATCAGCCCTCGACAAAATAGATAAAGAAACCCCTCATCTTACAGAGATGAACTTGGGTGCATCCGATGCACCATGCATCTTCCACCCTAATGTTGCCACATCAGCAAAATTAAAAGATTTGGCTGACGTGCCAACATCTGAGTGGGGGATGCATGGTGCATCCCGCTGCACCCAAGCATTTGTTCCATCTTACAATAGTGGGAAATGATGTGGATTTATTTTGGGGAGAAGGGAATTGTTTTCGAGGTGCCCACTTTACCTTAGAAAAACACTTGCAAACAATTGTTTTCGAGGTGCCCAATTATTTATGGTTTAATTAAAAAATAATTTGTGTTACCGAGAGATAAATAGAGTGGTGTGAGAATCGAAAAGATTGCTGTGAATAGTTCTTCTTCTGAAACTAATTAAATATAATTAAATTCATTTGGTATTCCTCCAAAAAAAAACAAGACATTCCAATTATGTATAAAGTTTTCATTTATTAATCTGGAAACGGTTGGCTGCAGAGTTATATAATTTTGATTCCACATGGTGACCATTCTGTGTTCAATGCACTTATATAGTTATGTACAATAGGTTGGACCAGCCCTATATATTAGGGTGGACACCTGGAATATTTCTTCACCTTGAACAATCCTATAATTGTTTTTTTTTTTTTTTTTTGTTTATAGTTGTTTTATTATTGTTAGCAGAATTTCTATTATCAGTTCGTCCTGACAATAAATATATCAGGACGAAGAATATGAACCACTAGATTTATATACTTCGACACAAAGTGCATGCACTTGTCAAAACTTCTGCATAATCTATGGTCCACATTTTTCGTCCTGATATATTTATTGTCAGGACGAGCTGACAATAGAAAGACTGATATACAGAAATTCTATTATCAGTTCGAACTGACAAAAGTTATATTAGTTCCTTGATGTGAGCCACTGGATTTAAATACTTTGAGTTGGCTGTATGCACTTGTCATCAAAGTATTTAAATCCAGTGGCCCATATAAGGAACTGATAAAACTTTTGTCAGTTCGAACTGATAATAGAAAGACTGTATATATATATATATATATATATATGTAATGTATTTTTTTGACATTATTTGATGACAAGTGCATACAGCCAAGTCAAAGTATTTAAATCCAGTGGCTCACATGCAAGGAACTGATATAACTTTTGTCAGTTGAACTGATAATAGAATTTCTGTATATATATATAATAAACGGGTAAGTTTAGAAGTAGAATTATAGATTATAATATATTTATGAAGTTGGCTCTTCATCTATATTAATTATCCAGTAATAATGGGATTGCTCTTGGTTTTTTTATACGAATTGAAATTTTTGTAGTTATTAATTGCAATAATTAATTTATAATTTGAATATAGAATTTTGATGTAAAAATTCTATAGCTAATCAATACGCAATCCAGTAATTAATGGGATAGTGAAACATTATCTTAACGAATATCCGGATTGATTTTTAATATATTATTTTAAATATTCAATTATTTAGGCCAACGGGAAAGACTTGTATTAATTGAATGATGTCTTCAAAATAGTCCCCAATCCTATGCCGCGCAACAAACGCAACCTAATTGAGTAATTGATGTGAGTATGTGACTACTGATGTGATGGGTGCATAGGCGCATCAAAAAATAGAAATGATAAAATCTAAGAAGAATAGAGTATTATTACAGGGATCTTGCCCATCTTGACATGAGTGATGTGCTAGCCACGTGATGCGATACACCACGGGATTTGGATTCCATAAGCAATAAATGAGAGTTCAGGGAGTTTTAAAAGAAAAGCCAAGGGGGCAAGATGGATTGCTGTTACTTTAACCAGAGGTTGGGATTACCTTCAAGTTAATACACAAGCAGACGAAATTCAATCTTCAATAAAATACACTATCGTATGGATATGAAAATCAAGCGTGAAGTGAAATACACGTTCAGATGAAAAGGAAGGAACCTTAGTGTAATAGACGAATGCGATATGAAAATCAACGTGCAAAGGTAATACACGATAAAATAAACAAAATAAACATTCAGTTGATTACACGATTAAATAAATACTCTTTCCGAATACTTTATCGAAAATCTTGCAGACTGATCACCCAATGGGGAGTTGCCACGTGCCTCACACTTTTCTGATTATAGATTTTTATCCTTGCTTTGTTTTACGTGACAAACAACCTTTAGTTGGTCAGTATGCCTGGGAGATGACCGGTGAGGCATTATTACACCTAATAAAGATGCATATTGACCCTCAAAACGTTGAGTTTGGGACACGTGTCAACACCTGGAGTGGGTGGTAATGGTTCACCCTAGTTAGTGTGGGTGAGGAAAAATGCAGTCCTAATATAAGTAATAACATAAAACCGAACGTGTCCACACACTTGAGTCAAAACATGTAAAACTAGCGGTTCACATTCAATATCCTAGAGTAATATGTGGACGTCCTCATTTGAAAATTCATTAAATATATATCGAGTCCCGATCTGGTCAGTGCATCCTGATAACACTATCAGGATATTGAATGTGAGCCACAAGTTTTGACAAGTACATACACACTTGAGTCAAACTGATA
The DNA here is from genome assembly GCA_030490815.1 of Acer saccharum. Lineage (NCBI taxonomy): Eukaryota > Viridiplantae > Streptophyta > Magnoliopsida > Sapindales > Sapindaceae > Acer > Acer saccharum. The sequence goes on from CM059872.1 coordinate 28,939,346, forward strand.
TTTATTTTGTCGGTTCAAACTGAGAATAGAAAAATTGGTTATATATTTATAAGAACTAACCGCATAAATGGATTATATAACGGAAAACGATCTAACACGAAATATGACAAACAACTGGTTTGATTACAATTAATCCAACCTAAAGCCAAGTAAACAGTCTAGGTACAATAACAAAACAAAACGGAGGTCAAAAGGACCCGTCACTATTTGTGTCCTTTTGCTTAATATAATATGTGGTTGCTGTGTACATTTCTTTGAACAACATATTCGTGAAGGGCCAATGGCCCCTTGCCAAGAGGGTTGGACCCTCCTTTGGAGCCCTCCACCATCACCACCAAGGTTCAAGTGCCAAGGCATGCATGGATATATGCAATTTTTCTTTGGCCCTCCTAGTTTGGATGTTGTCCCTCCTTTGTGGGTGTTGTCCCACCCTTGTGTGGGTGCTCTCTCACCTTTTGTGGGAGCGTCTGTCTGGGCTCTGCTTATAGTTGTGTCTTATCCTCGCAGGTCCCAGTTGTTGTATTCCAATAAAAAAAAATTAAAAAGACATAATCGTGAAGGGAAATTAGTTAAATGGTTACAGAACATATATTTTTAATATGTTCCCCAATTTTTGGTAAATAAAATATGTTGTGCAATAAACAGTGGTAAAGCAATACCTTCATGTTCTGATGCTCTATACGTTGCGTTAGGTGTTTTGGACAGTGGAAGTGGTCCGGAGAATGGGTGTCGCGAAATCGGTTTAAAAGCAAAAAACGATAAACGATCAACGACGGCATCGCTATGGGAAAAGTAAACACTTTCACCGTACGCAAACTTCAGATATTCCAATGCCTCGTCATCGTAACTGATGCTACAATTAAATCGTGATGAGACATTGAAATTTCTGAAGCGTGAGTTCGGTGAATGAAAAACGTAGGAAAGGATGTAAAGGAAAAAAAGCATGTCCAAGTGCGGACTTGACCACCAAACAGCCCTAAAACGGGAGTGAGAGCATCTCCAAGAGTCTCCTCTGGAGACCCGCTTGCTTAATTAAGGGAGGAGTTTCATTTTTGCAAATCGAAGAGGTGCCCAGAAAAAGGTTTTGGTTAAGCTCACTGATATGCTGAGGGCTGAATCCCTTAATAAAGGGGTGCATTGAATATTTTGGTCCGTGGATTCAACCCCTATAAGTGGGCTCCACGGACCACGGTTAAACAAAGTATTGACCGTTTGTTCAAGAGTGCAATTTTGCTCACACCTTTAACTACAGGTAAGCACTAGTCTGCACTACCCCCACATCAGGTGTTGCCACGTGTCCCAAACCTTGGGTTAACTTTAGACTTTGGGTTAAGTTTAGGCACGTGGCAACACCTGAGGTCCGGAGTAATGCTTACCTCTAGTTAATGTGGGTGAGCAAAGTTGCACTCTTGTTTAAGGGAGTTTCGATAGTTTTTTTTAATTTTTTTGATTGGAATACAACAACAACAGGAATACAGAATACAAGATTACAGATCCAGAACATGATTACATGATTACAACAACTGGGACCCATCGAGAATCGATTTCCAAGCGAAGCCCAGACTGGAGCACCCACGGACGGGGAGAGAGAACCCACACGAAGGATTTTTCAACCACCCACACAAAGTGGAACAACACCCATGTTTTTAAATGGGACAAGGAAAATTTGCATAATTATATGCACACCCACTGTCTTCAACCTTGGTGGTGGGGGGTTCCCAAAGGAAGGCCCACCACTATGGCAAGGGACCATGTGTGAGTTTCGATAGTTAAATAAGCTTGATTAGTGGCCTGTACACATCACATCAACACATTACAGTAATGCATTGGATAATTACATATAATAAAATCAATATTGTTGCAAACTTGCAATATTTTATTTTTAATCAAAAGTAACTCTTGCCCATTGATCTGCTGGCAGATGCATATTTGATAGGCAATGCGGACGGTCAAATGGATTTGTAAATAGTTTTCTTTAATTGGAATTTATTTAATTTAAACTTTAAGGAGGTTTTTATTATTTTGTTTATTATTCCATAACGGAAAGTAGGTGCTCACAACTGAGAAGTGAGAACTGACTAACGGGTAATTGAGTCATTATACAAATTTGATGTGGTTGATGATTGGAGTTAACTGACATATTTTTAGTGGAGGGAGGCGATTGTTTATTTTTCAGAAAAGTTATTTGTAGTTGTCTAAAGAGAAAAACTCAGGGTCCTTGGTTGCAATTTGCGATTTTAATCCTAATATAACAGACTTAGAATATTCGTGTATTCTTACTGAAGGACATCTACCGTGAAAGCATCAAAGGAGGGACTGTTATGCCGTACCTGGAACAACTTCTTTAATCGACGGCGCACCCATTCTAGTCGAAGGTATGGCGTTGTCTGTTTTGATCCTAATTTTGTTTCTGATCATATTTTTGTTTCTTTCGATTTCATTATTAAGGCTTCGTATGTATCCATAGGTAATGGGTTTCAGTCTGGCTATGGAGTGTCGAACATACAATATAATGAATATTCTATACCCAATTTGCTTGTTGCTGGAACCAGTGATGTTGTTGTACTTTGCATGTTGGCTCTAAATATTTGTTGGTTGTGTAGATTTACGTTTTTAGATTGTGCAATTCGCGACCCGTTTGAATGATATGGTTTAGTGTGATGCTGATCACATTATACTTCATACCATGGTTCTGTTTTATTGTGTGTGTTGTTGCTAGTTATAGGCCTCTTTTTTGTTAGATGCTGAACTTTAGAATTTGGTTATGATTATGTGTTATTGGTAGCGCAAGAAATATTTAGAATTTTATGGTTAGTAAACCTATTCTCAAACCGGTGGTCTTTTGAGGCTGTTATGTATTTTTAAAATTTTACTGTGCTAAAATGAAATACGCAGCTCATAAACTCAAAAAATCGTTCCTTCCAAAACTACGCAGCTTATCACTTTTTTCTTTATGACGAGTACCGGTGCTGATCCCGTCAGTAATGAGGACGACGTTATTAATGTCTTACTGGACCAGGTGCATAGGCACATCAAACTAGCCGAGTTTTTTTCCAAGTTACTTGAAGGGAAGCTTGCGTCAATGTCTTCCCGTGGGTCGTCGCTTGCGTCTAGCGCGGATATACATAAGATTAGGAAGACGTATACGGTGATAAAGCGGAATGGGGAACGACTTATTAATGACCTACAGAAGGTGAACAGATGTAACAACTGACACTCCAAAAAAACAAAAAGAACGGGAATGGAAAGTTGTATTGGGAAATCTGTTGGGGTCTTATTAGTTATATAGCTTTTATTTGGTAGTATGTTGCAGTCAAGAAAATAGTGTGGATGGCGATTGCATGATCAAATTGTGGCTGTGTTCCCGTCACCGTTCGATGACAGTATATTAAAGTATGGTATATGATTTTTTTGTTTTTTGTTGTTCGTTAATGAAGAGAAGGATGTATGGATCATATCATTTCAGTTCTGCCCAGCTTTGTCTAGTAAACATATACTAATTGATATATATCCAAATGCTGATCGTAAAATGACAATATGAAATGTACTTCACAAGGGTGGAAAACCCTATCCGGATGATGCGATGAATGTAATAGTCATAAAAAACACCACGCTTTATTGATTGCGAGACATCACCGAAATCAATTTTATACAATTTCATCATTACCTCATTCCTATGTCTATTGACAAAAACATTTATTACTGTAATTGGCTTGAAGTTGACGTAGCACTGACGCATAACACTTTGCATTTAAAATTATAACACGAATTTAAAATTTTAACACGAATCTTTACAGAGAAAGCAATACACGAGTTCAAGTTCCTAATGTAATCCCAATGGACAGATATTGCTGTGATAAGATAATCTTTTAAAATATAGGTTGTCACCGGACGTGTGGGCCGATCACGATGCAATCAATCAATCAGAAGGATATTTTGACAGGGAAAATTCAGGCAATTAATGGTTTTAAATGGCCTGACGGAAGATTACGTTGGGAAAAGAAGGATATTCTGACGGGTGGAGTGTTGGACATAGAAATAAAAAATTCAATTACAAACAGAAATAAAATTGTGTCTCTCTCTCTCCCTCGGAGTTGACTCGGACTATCTTGTGCAATCTTCTTCTTCTTGGTTTCTTATTGTGACTATTTCCAGGCGTTATTCGGATATTGGGACTTGGGAGAGTATCGTGTAATAATCTTTCATGTATCGTGAAAGGAGTAGTAACTAATGTTTTATATCACAACTAAGGGTAAGTATCGTGCAATATCTTCCATGTATCGTGTAAGGAGTAGTAACTAATGTTTTATATTACAACTAAGGGTAAATAGGTAAATAGGTCAATTTCAAAAAATTTACCTATAAATTTTTTAACAATTCTTATTCAAAGATTTAATTCAGACTATTCAGTCTCCTGATTTCCTCTCACCCTATCTCCTATCTCCGACTTCCTCTCTCCCTATCTCCGACTATCTTCTGTCATCGTCTTCTGGTTCCTTTACGTCAACTACAAACCGAAACACAAACGAGGAATTGGACTCTGTGTGGAGATTTTGGTTTTGGAGTCGGTTGTAATTATTACGGTTTTGGAATTGGATTTGACATAAAATGGGGTCAAAGAAAGGTACATCAGTTTCATTATGAAAACGAATTAAAATTGGTTGTCTTCTAAACTTAAAGTTGTTCAGAAAGGAACCTCTCTGAACCTTATATCAATCAAAATTTGGGATTCATGGATTGGAGAAGCCATTTTTAAAAAATTCTTGATCCGAACCTCAACCTACCTGATATTGACTAAAAAATTCAGTTTGAAATTGTAACCCAAAAAGATATAAGGTGGAGACTGGGATCCTATTATTTTTTGATTTGATTTTACAGAAACAATGGGTTGAGTGGTCGGTTGGGATAATTTTCTGGGTTTTGTATGTATTTTTTCAGTGTTATGTTATAACGAGGTTAATTACTTACCGGGAACGGGGGTAATGCTCAACCCCCTTAGATAGGGGGTGACTGGGTCACCAAAAATTAGCTCAGTCTTAAATTTTTGAAGGTATCGTCAGAAAATATGTGACACGGTGATCAATTGTATCGTGTATAGATTACGTCCAACGTTGTTCGTTGCGTTTACATGGTGGATTTGAAATCTCTTGCCACCGTATTATCTAGGACAATTTTTTTTATCGTGTATGTGTGTATTAAATGTTAAAGAGATGCATGGCAAAGAGGATTGCCCAAGGAATCGTCAAATCGTTTGTAAAGGTTAGTTGTTGATTACTTTACACTGACGTAATGAATATGTCGCAACCGTTTCTATTTAGTGAGGTATTAATCAAAATCATATTAATACAAAGATTAATCGGACCACTGTGTATATATAGACCATTACGTGTAATCATTGCAACACATTTTATATCGTGTAAGGTTGGAGTAATAGTTGTTTAATCGTGTGAGAATGATGTGTTGACAATGCTTTGAAAAAGTACATCTTACACACGAGTACAATGTCCAGTGATAATGTGATTAGCTAAGGACATGCGCAAATGGTAAATAATGATTGCTGGGCGGTTATGGTGCTGGCTCAATCCGTTGTTGCGTTCGTGTAAACCTCATGTGCCATCCATACCCTAACCAACGGCACGTGCGAACAGTGGAAATTCCAAGGTCTTTTCTTTCTTTCTAATATAAATTCAGCAAACTGGCACATGTAGACGCCGCACTGGATACTGAAAAGTCAAAACGTATACAGAAAGTATGAAAATAAATACATATATGAAGACTGAAGAAAAAATCAACTGTTGCAAAGGGTTATGCGAGAAATTAACGACTATTAATTACGTACCCATCATTTTGGGTTGGCAAATCTTTTCTGACGTAATCAACAGGCTTGAATGGTTTCTTATGTACTTGTATCCCCTTATGCTCATAGTACCCAGACTGGTGGAGAAGGGAGGGCATTAGGTAGCTGACACAGTGCATTTGCCCTAACCTCCAGGCTGCGTCGCTTCTGGCATGCACTGAGTCGTAAAAAGTGAACGCCCCATCTTCAGGGAACAGATGGCAGAGAACCCAGTGGTTACCCACATTACAGGGGATTAGAACCTACGGAGGTGAGAAAAAGATGAGAAACGGGTTTAGCAATTGATGACATGAGAAGTTAGTGATAAGGAAAAATAGTGCAGGAAAGATAACCCACCGACTTCATTTTCCACCACTCGGGTCGAACTACAATTGACCCACCGCCTCTGACAGCATCCAGAATAAATTCATCGTGGACGAAGGACATGACATCAATGTCCAAATTAGCAATCCAAGATTCCGGATTCAGTCTACCACTCTTTCGTACCCCCGAGGTCTTCGGTTTCAAGGTTTGCTTGATCGTCTCCCATTTTTTAGCAAGGTTAAGCTGTTTAAAGGATTGGTGTTACTTTGTCTGACACAGGGATGTGTTATACCGATTAAATGACTGTTGGATACGCACTTAGTCGGGTATACTTACATAGAATGAACAGTCAACCATTGTGATGTCCTGTGCATACTCGGTCTCTAGGGAAACGCCGCCTCCATAGAACATCCATAAAGCTGTCGATATGCTGATAGAATTTTGGTTTTTATTAAAAAGGATTGTTTAAGGTGTTCGCCCAAAACATAAAGGGATAAATAGCATGTACAAAACAGTTATAATTACCAGGTTGGAGAACGGCACCGAGACGCTCCTCATATCGAGAAAATGTTGCCGAGTAAATCGCTCTTCTTGACCCACGTAAAGACTGTGGTACAACACGAAACGTATTAGATGCAAGTAAAAAAGATAGATAATAAGAGGATGAAGAGGTTAAAAAAATTAAAGTTTAAATTTACGAAATATTATCGCCGGTGTTTGTCAGGAAAGCGGCATATTGAGTGTCCAGTAAATCGTCATCATCACTGATATCAAGGATCTGTGGCGTTTTTCCTTGCTTTTGGTGCTTCTTCCTTGTCTCAGGATCGATCCACTGTCTGTTCAGAAATTTGGATCTCTTCCGCTTCCTCGCGGTTTCTAAATCCCTTTTTGGGTAGTTGTCTGGTCTTTTTTCCAACAGAGTTATACTTTGTTCCACTGTCGGGACCTTCAAGTTGGGAACCGGAGAGCTGTAAGGTTCAAGATCGATCGTCCGTTTGCAGACTATAGGGGACCCTGTAAAAGCCTGTGACGCAATAAATGCAATTAAAAGCATTGGTATATGATCAAAGAAACATTGCTATATGATCAAAGAACCTCGAAGAGTGACTAAACCGTAACTTGTATGTACCCTTTTGGATAACACGGAATAGGTAATAAGAAAGCCAAAAATAATAAATGGGTAACGCGGAATAGGTATTAAGAAAGCCAAATAGTATTGTACTCAAATAATTTTGTACTATGTAAGGACTTGGATCAGAATATGTGTACCTCAACTGCAACTTCAAATTCATCGACTTTGGGAGCATGTTCATCCGGTTTTGGGGCCTCGGAGATCTTATTATCAACTTCCTCAAGTTTGTCTTTTTTTTCGGCAGGGTCGGAGGCAGTGACATGCACATTGTACTGATTCTGTTCAGCTTCATTGACTTTGGGAGGATGTCCATCTGGTTTTGCGCCGTCGGAGTCCTTATTATCATTTGCCTCAGTTTTGTCTTTTTTGTTGGCAGAGTCGGAGGCATTCCCATGCACATTGTACAGATTGTCATGCATCGCCTTCTCCAGATAAGCAGGCATCAACTTCGGAATGTCATTCAGTGCCTGAGGGAGGACCTTAGGGAGCACCTCATTAAGTGCCTGAGGAAGCACCTTGGGTAGAACGTCATACAGCACCTTCGTTATCACCTCAGAAGTATTTTTTTCCGTAACCTCATTAGGCAACACATCCTTCACCGCTGTCTGGGGAAGCACCCTGGGAAGAACGTCAAACAAAACCTTTGTCATCATCCCACACATACTTTTATATGTAACCTCCTTTGGGTCAAGGTCATCCATGCCGTTTGGATTGGGTGTAGTCTCAAGAGATTCGTTGTTGGCAAACAGTGTCCTCTGAACCGAAGGTGGACACGATTTTTGATGGGAATCGATTTGTTCCTTTTTATTCTTGGTTTCCTGGTTGTCCAAATCCGGAATACCACCAGGCAATTCACACCCTACTTCATCACTAGTAGACTCACTTCGATACGGCTGGGCAGGGCATCCCAGATGAACAAATCTGTCACAGACGTAATCCATGTCAATTGATTTGAAGTAGGTTTGCTGTGTTTCGGCTGGAGTAGGTTTTAGGTCCACTGTTACCAACTGCACATCAGCACATATCACAGGATTAATGTTAATGTTAAAGTGAGATAAATATCTAACATGACAATTATGTATATACACACATACATTGCATCTGTCGAAAAACAATTCATCGAACCCATTTGAAGCGTTCAAAAACTCCCAGTTTTTGAACCGTGGATAACTCCGCTCGCGACGAATGCCAATTACGCCGGTCAGAGAAGGAAATCTTTCAACGGCCCAAACCTATTAACGTTTTCATTAAATAGCGTTATAAACATGTGTCAGGAAATGGATCCAGTCAATCGGCATTGCATAGTGGTCGGTGTACATACCTGAAAAGAGAGAAGAAATCCGGAAAGGTTGTAAGTGATGGAAGCATTTCCTTTCGAAGTACCTGCGTTCTGTGATTCTTGTTTACCTTCTCCTTCAACACCTGATTTGATTGTTTTGGAGTATGACTCATTCTTGTCTGCTTCGGGTTTGCTTTCAGTCTTTTTAATTCTTCTTCTTTTTGCATTTTCTTTGGAAGGACCTGCTTCATCGGGTTTGCTTTCACTCTTTTTAATTCTTCTTCTTTTTGCATTTCCTTTGGAAGGACCTGCGTCCTGTGATTCTTGTTTACCTTCTCCTTCAAAACCTGATTCGATTGTTTTGGGTCTCAGATTGTCAACGTTGTTGTGTATAGCATTTTTCAGCCGGTTCAAAGTATAACTATACACGTATGAACCCCATGGAAAACCTTCGAAAGCTACTTCGTCATCCAATAATGCAAACATCCATAGCGGTACACGGTCACGTGGGTCGACAGTGCATAAGACATATCCTATAACCAACAGATTTGCCATCTTCAGGCCATCTTCACCTTGATCGTCGGTCAGTTGTTTAAAAGTTTGGAACACAGAATTGTACGCAGTTTGGTTCTGGAAATGTCTTGCGTATAGGCTGTCCTTCGTTGGAGTTCGCCTTTATTATTCCTTCTGGCAATTTACCCATTTTTAGCCCAGAACATAGGCAAAACTCAACTTGACCGAAACGGTGTTGTTGCCTACCCAGCCCAAACCACATTTCGTCATCTCGAGGTGGTGATGCTTTTTCAGACGTACTGGTATATTTGATCTGCCTTTTCAGAATAGAATGCAAAACCTTTCCATGTGTAGTGACGGGCAAATGCAGATCAAGGTAATGACCGAAAGGTCCTTGCTTAAACTGCTCTAAAACGTTTAATCTGCCTAATACGTTGCCAATGTCAACAATAATGTTACAGTGCTGCCGACCTCTCGAGTTTATCCTTGCATTGATCCATCTCTCATGATCCGGATATAAGAAGGTTCTCGCGTTTGGGTCCAAAGCCATCTGAAAATAATAGGGGGAATATATGAAATAATGCCAGGTCGTGTCAAAACCATACGTAATTCGTGTAAAAACTATACGTAATTCGTGTAAAAACTATACACAATTCGTGTAAAATCATAGCCAATTCGTGTAAAAACCATAGGCACTTCATGAAAGCATAGAAAAACAGAATTATAAGAGGCTAACATGAAAAGGTAATGAAAAGTAATTGAAAGCCATGGGAGATGATTGTGATGGCATCATGGAAAGTCATATAAACATCATCGAATCGAAAGCATCATGGAATGTTAGCCTTCGTTATGGCATCATGGAAACAAAGTCATGTTAACATCATGGAAAGTATTGCAACGTCATGGAAGGTCATGTAAAGTCATATAAACATATCATGGAATCGAAAGCATCATGGAATGTTAGCCTCCGTCATGGCATAAGTAAAGAAAGTCATGGCATCATCATGGAAAGTATTGCAACGTCATGGAAGGTCATGTAAACATCATTGAATGTCATGGAAACGTCATGAAAAATGAATTGAATGTCATGGAAACGTCATGAAAAATGCCATTTCCAGATTCATGAGTGCTTCATGGAACGTTAATCTTGGACATGAAATCATTTAATGTCATGGCAACGTCATGAAAAATCATATTAACATCATAAAATGTCATGGAAACGTCATGGAATGTCAAGAATCATGAATGTATCATGGAACTTTAATCTTGGACATGGCATCTTGTTTGGCAACATCATAAATGCCATGTCCAGATTCATGAGTGCTTCATGGAACGTTAATCTTGGACGTGAAATCATTTAATGTCATGGCAACGTCATGAAAAATCATATTAACATCATAAAATGTCATGGAACGTTAATCTTGGACATGAAATCATTTAATGTCATGGCAACGTCATGAAAAATCATATTAACATCATAAAATGTCATGGAAACGTCATGGAATGTCAAGAATCATGAATGTATCATGGAACTTTAATCTTGGACATGGCATCTTGTTTGGCAACATCATGAATGTATCATGGAACTTTAATCTTGGACATGGCATCTTGTTTGGCAACATCATGGAAATCAAGATCATGGAAAGCTTCATGTAAAGTCTAAGGGGATATGGCAACATCACGGAAAGCTTCATGTAAAGGGTTTTTTTTTTTGGGTGAACCATCGAAATCATGGAGACCGGTCTTGGGTCCTAAACGATTGATGGGAAAATCATGGTAAAAATCAAGACCCAAATCGGGAAGGGGGAATTAATTCAAGATTAAATCCAGATTTCAAGTAATTTCAGATTTCGAAACAAACCCTAATATCAAATCAAATGTAATTAGGGATCGTGCCGATGTAGGGATAGAGGATATCAAATCAAAGGAAATTATTAGGGATCGTGCCGATTAAGAACACACCTAATCCGATCCTACCTCGTATCCACACACGGTGGTCGTCAGGGTATTTAGTGGTCACCTGCGGTCGTCGTTCTTTTCTGAGTATCCACACACTGTGGCTTTCCCGTTTCCCTTTCCAAGGCTTTTCCGTTTCCCGTTTTCCCTCCCTTGCGGCCTGCGGTCGTCGTTCTTCAGTGTGGCTTTCTCACTTTTGAAGCTTTTGTTACTGGTGCCTTTCCGTTTCCGTTTTGTCTTTTGAACCGAGATTCTATAACAAGGGTAATTTTGTCTTTTAGTAGAACAATTAGATGTCAGATCAGAAGAATTCGAATAGGGGTAAAATTGTAAGATCAGGTATTTAAATACAATAAAGTCGTCTCCAGGGGTATAACTGTCAAACCCCCCACTAACTTCCACCACACAATCCATGATCCATGATCATATTGGTTGATCCATGATCATATTGGTTATATTTGGTTTTTTAAAAACTAGTGGCTATTTGTGGTTTTGGCATCTTAACGGTGGCTATATTTGAAAACCCCCCTAAATATTACTAGACATGATATTGAATTTGTTATTATTCTAATTAAAGTAAATTATTGATTTAATGAATCTAAATAAATTAAACATATAAAAAAGAAAAAGTAAGGATAAAATAAAATGAATCATATTAATAAAAGGACTATTTTAATACATAGTTGGAAATTTGAGATTTTATGGTTTATTGATGTGATATGTTTGGTATGGTAAACTAAAACTATTACAAATATATAAGTTTAAAATAATAATAAATTATTTAAATAAGTTCAAACAAAATTAAGTAACCATAATTTGTGGGTAGATAAGAAGTTGTATTGTATTAGGTTTAAAAAGTTATAATTACTATAGAATTCATATATTTTATTATATGTATCTACAATGTTCAAGAATTTTGTACATGTATTTACATGCCCGTAGAATTCTCCATACAAATCACAACATTATTGAATTTTATTTGTTTCTATGGAAGGTTCTACGTTGACCAAATCCAGTGCATTCCAATTAGGAATGGCAATGGGGCGGGTTCGGGCGGGTTTGGCAAAATCCAAACCCAAACCCAAACCTGCAAAATTTTATGTCCACCAAAACTGCCCGTGAACCCGTGAAAATAACGGTTCGGGTTTGGGTTTTACATGCGGGTTTGGGGGACACCCAAACCCGCCCACGAACCTGTGAAAACAACGAGTCCACAGGTAAAACCCGTGAACCCGCGAACCCATCAATTTTGTTTTTTTTAAAGAAATTATTTCTATATTATTTTCCCCTATTTAATATATGTAATTATAATTTTAAAGAATAAAAACACTTAATATATTGAAATGTTTACATTTTATTCTCTATATAATTAAAAAGTTTTTATTGGAGTTTAAATTTATAATATTTTAAATAATAAAATATTATATAAATTTTATTGTTCGCGGGTATGCGGGTTTCGAGTATAGAATTTTTTCCAAATCTATACCAGAACCGGAACTCATGACGGGTACGATTTTCAAACCCAAACCCACCCACGGGTACACTTATCCCAACCCAAACCCTCTTCAAGCGGGTTGGTTCGGCAGGTCCCACGGCTCGGGTTTAATTGCCATCCATAATTCCAATTGTATTAGATTAACCGTCACTAAGGGATCCCTCACTTCAAGTTCTGTCCACACCTTCATGAAATCACATCAATTTATATGATAAGTTCATTCTAATATAAACCAATAAATCAAATTTGATAAATTTTCAAGCATTACAACTAAGTATACCAAATTTGTTAAATATAAAGCTTGCGAAAAAATTGGAGAAATATATAACTCAACAAACTTTTAATAGTGGTTGAAATATACTTTCTTGTTGTTTTACACTATTAAAAAGCTGTCAAGTTCTTTTGGGGGAGAGGAGAGTTTAGCCCTAACCTTTTAGGTGCATGTGTGAGGGTTAACCACACGACATAAGTGATCTCGTCAGAATGTATTCACATTTGGTGTCGGTGCATATTTCCAAAACATGCTATTTAAATTGCGTATCAAGTCTCATCATTTGGCTGTGAAACTTTTGAGTTGCTGTAATCCTTATTACCCTCATGGTTCCAAAACTGAACGCTAAACTATAATTTTAGAGCTTGTCAAATCTCCCAGCACATATTTATTGACGGTATCTATGTATTCATCGTTATAACCAGGTATTTTATATATAACATCAACCCATTTGTAGGATTCAATACATTGACTCGGGATTCAATCTCCGAAGCTAATAGCTCATCCATCTATCTGCGTTGATACGGACCATGACACGTTTTGCCTATTTGATATACCAATAATATCATAAAATCATATGTAATCAATTGAAAAGGCATGCCGATAGAATAAAGACTGTATAACATATATATGTTATAATTAATTTATATAATATTGCACAAGTTTTTGATTTAAAATAAGATTTAAGGGTAAAAGGTCTTTGAAAGGGTGCGTTTGGTACGCGGGACATGGTCGCACCAAACGTTGGCCAGATTATTCTTATCCCACGTTTGGTACGACTTTAGCATGGGACAGAATGGGACAAGGTGAGAAAACAAATCACCAAATTGTGTCCCACCCAAGACGCAAGGCCAGACTTGTCCCATGCGTAGGACTCAATCAGCTGTCAAATTTTGGTGTCCCATTTTATGTCCAACCAACCTGGGACATGTGTGCACATTTATGAATTTTTTTCAACTTCTTCCAGAAATGTGTCATAAATGTGCACACATGTCCCAATTTGATTGGTTACACACAATTGGGACACCAAAATTTGACAGCTTATTTGAGTCCCCATGCGTGGGACAAGTCTCAAAAGACCTTTTTAACCTTAAATCTAAAAAAATTCACAAATTTGTGTAATATTATATAGATATATATAATATATATAATATTATATAATTATAATATATATAATATATTTATATAATAATATATGTAATATTATATATAATTCAAAAAATATATGAGATAATTTCACTAAAACATGAAAACAATAAATACATAATAACTCAATTATGGACATGTAATACCATCTAAAATTATGGACATCATGTGGACAACCAATAAATTATTTCGTTTACTTGATCGATGATATTGTTATATATACATACATTGATGATTTCTATTTGACCATTATACTAGAATTTAAACTTAGGGAAAAAGGACAAGGATGTGTTATATGTTTCCGCTGAGGAGTGGGCTGTGCGCCTGTGCCACAGTGTGCCCCCCTATAAAACATATGTTCAGAGTCAATTTTGTTAACAGGTAACTTCGGTCTGTAGAACTTGGAAAAAAAATTACTTATGACTATAGAGATGGAGTCCGATAATGAGAACGAATCCACCGTATTGGATTGACTGATTTTTTGCGTAAGTAGGTGCTTCGACTCTCTGAAAGACCTCCTGGATGTTACAATTGAATACAAGAAAGTTATGGAAAGAAACGAAGCCCGGTCCCGTTCTCGATCAACAGTTGTTGAATCTCGCGTCGCGGAACTGGAGAGGGATGTTTACAGGTTAAAGAAAACCAAGTCGACGTCTCTCGTCGATCGTTTTTGGCGTCAAGAGGGCTGTACGTTATTTAAGAATCGCTCTTCGGGCTCAAGGCATAATACGTTCACACTCACCGAGTCAACGCCATAGCGCCACCAAACATGTTTTTGCAAGTGATGTTTGTTTTGTTCCTAGAATCCATTTCAGGACTTGCAAATACCGTTTGACGTAAGGTACTTAGGTTTGCTGTTGCCATTTGTTTTATGTTTTCAAAAACGCCTGTTGTTTTTGTAATTGGATTTAGATAACCCATGTTAAAAACTTCCAGACATACCTCGTTTGTCTGTGTAATCATCTGACGATTTTGTGTTGTAAAATCTTAACAACTTATGTCCCTTCTGAAGGGTTTTCTAAGCTATAATCGGAAACTAACCTTGGAGTTCAAATTCAGAAAAAAAAACTTGTTCGTTTTCACATTTCACTACAGTTATCAACTATTCGAACAACCCTAAGACACAGTTAATTTTGAGATGTACTCAACACCGTTCTTAGTTTGAACACCAATTGTCCTGTTACCTTTAACATGTACAAGAACACCATTCCCCAACTTCACTTGTAAATTGAGGGAGGTGTCGAGAACTATCGATGTTGATAAAAATGCTCCCATTCAAATGCATAAAACAGGTAGCTTAACTTTATTTTGCTTCAGAATAATGTTAATTATTATCTATAGCCGTTTAAATCTTGATGAAATCCAAAAATTCTCACTCCATATGTAGAAGTGGGAATATGTCCGTAGGTTTGTTTAGGGTGGATTTCTCAAACCCATAGGCAAAATACAACATTCTTCAAACATAGCATAGAACAAGAATTGGTTTCCATCCAAGTGTAAATAGTATGCGCTTAATTCCAGCTTCATACACAGTCTAAAGGGAACCCTGGCGCAACAGTCTTCGGTTGCCGCAAGAATGGCATTAACTTTTGTTTTATTTCATCCCTAAAGTTTGACTTATATACAGTTTGACCTATATTAATAAAATATTGGATTATCGAATGGGTTTGAGATGTTTAAAAAAATAGTAATGCTATTGGACCCAAAAAAACCAACCTAAATTCTAACCCAAATGTCATGTGGCAACATCTCAAATACTGTGCAAGTTGCACCATTATAGTTCCAACGGTTGCACCAAATTAGGTTTTAGGGTTGGAGATGAGGGTTTACAATGTCTGTTGTACAACCCTTTACATTATGGTTAATTTCGTTTGCCCTCGAACCAGATGTGTACAATCAAACCTTGATATACGTTACGTTGAGACGGCTGTAGATTACAATGGACGATTTAGTAAATCTATGGGATAACCCATCGGATTTTGACGTCTCACTTGCTCCCATTATAAGTGTCGTATCAACTATATATTGGTCATTGACCCAAACCCCTGCCCACCCAAAAAAACCACTTTGTAAGGTTACCATAATTGCCTGTGACTGTACTCTACCCACCCTATTTGCAGGTCACAGATTTAGTTATGTACGAATAGGTATGGGTATGAGAAGAAAATTGGTCATGGGGGTGTGGCCCAACCTAATACTGATTGACTTGACAATTAAGTATCGGGGAGTAGTTGAAGTTGTATTTGACCATCCGGAAATGGCGTCCCAACCAGAGTCGATATGATATTTTGTAATTGAACGAGGACAAAATATTCAAAATGAGAGGAGAACCGATCTCCAAACCTAAATTTTTGATATAGGTTATACACGTGTACAACTTTGACGAATCTAAAAATAGTACCTACACTGACACAAAAATATTTTTTATTTTTAAAAAACCTACATGATTTGCCAACGGTTGCCTGTTGGAATTACTTTACTTAAAATACCGTGTATTAGAAATTTTATACTTCAAGTTCAATTTATTGTAAAAAATAAAAATAAAAAAAACCTAGTTGCTCATAAATAAATAAAGGGAAATTATCATTCTCCCCCCTGTAATTTACCGTATTCTCCAGTCTCCCCCCTCTAGTTTCAAAATTCTCCAATTTCCCCCCTCCCATGCCTATTTTTATATGGTGAGAATGGTTGTATTTGTGCATGGGAGGGGGGGAATTGTAGAATTTTGAAACTAGAGGGGGGAGACTGGAGAATACGGCAAACTACAGGGGGAGAATAATAATTTCCCATATAAATAACTTATTTCAAATTGTGTCTTCTATTGAAACCCTAATCGTATTAATACTGTATTTGTTCTTCGCATCGTAAACAACTACAGCATCACAAAACCTAGTTGCTTGAAAACTCAAACAAATGGAGACTAGGTCTGGGTTACCTAGCATATTGCGATAAGGACTTTTTTCAAATGAGGACGTCCTAATATAACTTCACGAGGATATTGAATGTGAGCCACTAGTTTTATATGATTTGACTCAAGTGTGTATGCACTTATCAAAACTAGTGGCTCATATTCAATATCCTCATGAGGTTATATCATGATGTCCGCATGGGAACGAGACTGTATATATAATACTTCTATAATTAGGGCCGTTTTGACTTTATAAGTTAAGGACATCCGCCCACAACCACACATTCGTATTGGTTGTGGGTATTTGTTAATGTGAGGTTGTGGGCCCGCTGTGAATGTGTGGCTATGGTTGGAAGTCTAGAAATTATAAAGTCATGATCTGGTTAGTGCGCAATGATATAACTTCATGAGGATATTGAACGTGACCCACTTGTTTTGACAAGTGCATACACACTTGAGTCTAACCATGTAAAACTAGTGGCTCACATTCAATATCCTTGATCGTATATTTACATCAGTGCGCAATGGCTTGAACATTTCTATATATCAGTCCTTATCTGGTCAATGCACATTGATATAACTTCATGAGGACATTGAATATGAGCAACTAGTTTTGAAAAGTGCATACGCACTTGAGTCAAAGGATGTTAGCTAATAGTGGTTGACATCCAATATCCTGGACCATAAATTTACATCGGTGCGCATTGGCTTGATCATTTCTATATATCTGTATATGTATGTATAGTACATTATTTAACAAAACCAATCCATTGACCAAATGGGTGTATGCCAAATGGGAAGGAAAAGCAATCAAATGAGTTATTCGTGCTACATGGTATGCTCCCATTCATTAGGAATTTAGGATGCAATATATCGGGTTGGGTTCATGCTCGTTTAAGTAATTAGACTGAAATCAACTGTCCAAAAATGGTGTCACATGTGTCCATTAGGGGGTAAATTTGTCCAAACACTATATTTGGGTAGACAATTTTACTCTCAATGGACACATGTTATGCTTCTTTGAGAAAATCTTGTATGCACCCAGTGCAATGCACCCTAGCCAATGGTGCATGCCATGTGGCAGGGAGAACACATTTGATTGTTGTCCTTCCCACATGGCATGCACCTATTGGTTGGGTGCAAAGCACCGGGTGCATGCAAGATTCTGTCGCTTCTGAGAGGGGTAATGCTTACAATTAACCTTTAAAACGAGGGTAAGTAGCATTACCTGAACTTTTCTGTTAGAGCTTATTTGACTCAAATTTTCTATTACAATTCTCTGTCATCTACTCGATTTAGATTCAATCGCAATCACTTTAGTACTGGTTTTCCTTCAAACGTGTGTGGGTCACAATCATCTACCTTTCGCTACTTCGCATTATACCAGAGATATGGAGTCCGAGTCGTCGGACGATGAGAACGAATTAGGCAGGTGGGATCGAGTGGTTTCCCAGGTAAGTAGAAGCTCCGAGGCTATCAAACTGCTGCTGGACGAGTTCATAGCATTAAAGGAAGTAAAGAAAAAAAATGCTTCTAGGAAAATAGCAGGAAAGATTTCTTTAGAGGCCCGCGTCGATCAACTGGAGATAGATATGGAGGCCTTGAAGAGAATAGATAAACCACGAAAGCTGTTTCTCTCCGTGACCGTTTCAACCGGCGACGCCGACCTTTTTCATTGAAAGATCTGACATCAACTTCAAGGAATTTTTTGTAAATCCAGTTAAAGCTTTTAGATTATCGTTGTTATTGTGTAATCTATGAAATTTGCCTTTCTTTTTGTTTTTTTTCCTGGTTATTTGCTTGGTTTGCGATTAAAACCTTGGTACCTGTAGATTCGCTACCTCTACTGCTGTGGTTTCCATTTTTAGATTAATAGTTGTGAATTTTGTGTAGGTTAATCCCAGATATGTGCAGACCTTTCTAAGTCCTTGCAGTTTCATCTCCCTTGGTACTGCTTTTGTTTTCTTTGTGTTTCCAATCAACAAAATACATCATCATTCGTCAATCATGTTTTTATTCTTACGTGAGGTTCACCTTCATCGTTCTTTAACAACGGATGATACGGATCCAGAGGTTTCAGTGTATTACCCATTTATTTATGTTCTCTAAAACAAATCTGAACTCTGAAGTACATCCAAACTGGATATCTCACAATTCATAAAATAATTTGGTCCTGTGAATGGTGATAGTGTGATACAACTATCGTGTGCAAATGGTAAGTTCAGTCGTACATCATGGGAAATCAAAACAAGAACCCGAGGTTAACGACGATGCATTTGCGACATAGAAAGGCATAAAGGTTGTGTGGGGTTGGCTCGACCATTGAATAAGGGTTATAAATGAAATTGACTATATAATTAGTGGCGAAGAGATAGAGACATAGAGTCGGTCCCCCCCCCCCCCCCCCCCCCCCCCCCCTTTTTTTTTTTCCTTTACTTTTCTTGTGTTTGTTTGGGATAAATTTTAATTTTGCCTTGCTGACAGGGATGAGTAGAAGAAGAGAAGTAAAATCTTGAGCATTTTAATGTTTTGTTTTTATTGACCCTTCAATTTCAATCTAATGCCCAATACTAATCCAGCAAGTATACTAGTATCAATAAGAGTAAAGCTGTTGGACCCAAAAACCAACCCAATTTTTAACCCAAACCCATGTGGCAACATCACATGGGATCTTGGAAAGAGTGACGTGGGCCCATGTTGCATGTGATGTTGCCACATGGTATTTGGTTAGAATTTGGCTTGGTTTTTTGGGTCCAATAGCATTACTCAGTATATAGTAGCTAAACCAAAAAATTTAAATAAATGAAAATACATGTGCAAAACGAGCGACGACTGTATTGGTCAAAATATATACTATAAAAGATCTACTGTGCATAAGATAACGAAAATAACTCTTGCTGTATAAAGTAAAATGCATATCGAAAATCGGATGGATTAGATAAGATTGTTGTCCTGAAGGTGGATAAAGCCCATCTTACTAAAAGAAAACGTCTTTTACCAAACGAAGCCCAATAGAGTAATCAATATAAAAGAATAAGAACCTCTAATCGAAGATATCATCGTCTATATTTGGAGACAATGTTTATGCATTGTTCAACAAGAAAATCATCGGTGGGGTATATCTGGACAAGTCTTTCTACACCTAAGTTGCATGGTTCGCAATGGATTCAAATGTTTCTGTGGAAAGTAAAAATAATCCTTAATACTACAAAATTCTTTACGCGTGGAAAAGACAAACAACTTATACGAAATACGGTAGCAAATAATTCCTTACACGATAAAAATCTACAACAATAGATTACCGATCTAATACACACGCTAAGAAAAGACAAACATGCAACAACATTCTTTACGCAGGAAAAGACAAAAACTTATACGAAACACGGTAGCAAGAATAAATTCCTTTCATGATTAAATCAACACAATAGATTACACGATCTAATACACACGCTAAAAAAGACAAACATGAATCATGCAGATTAAACTTGGAGGATTTTGCACTAACGATTACACGACCACAAGATAAAGGGATGGACCAAAAAAAAAAAAAAAAAAAAAAAAACTACAGCATTGGTAACTCATAAAAGGCTGTTTTTATCAATTCACAATAAACAACGTAGTCCGATGTGGTACAAGATTGTGTACATGAAGTTCTCATTTCATACTTGTTAATGGATCAGGAATCTCTGTGTTTTTTTGTTTCCCTTAGATTTGCACTAGATTGTTGAGACTTGAGACTAATAATAAATGAAAATAGCTGTGCCTACCTGTGGTTGCTATGCAAGAGATCCGTGAACATCCCTTGTAATATAAGCACATATTAGCCATCTAGGATTGCAAAATCTTTATAAGTAGATTGGTAACTTTTTCGGAGATGTTTTTAAGGGGGATAAGTAGCCTACAAATTCTTTGGGAAGACCATACTGGAGGGAACCTACCCGATTGAGGTTTGTAAATAAAGGGGCAATTACACCTAATGTCAACAATTCAGAACCGTTATCGTAAGCTGATATTACAAGCAAGGACTACTCAAACAACTGAATGACAGAAAAATTAAATAGATCACATATTATGCGCATTTTCCTTAAAACCAAAGTAGAATGACACATTGTCGATGAATCAACCTAAGAATGCCGATAAAAGGCTCTCAAATCGAAGGAACTTGTTGGTGCAGCATTCAAAATTGGGTCATGATATCACCTGATGGATTAGGGTTAATAGCTAGAGGGACAAATTTGTCTATTGTGTCCAGGTCTATGACATATATTGCAAGTGCGTGGAGGCTTTGTTGGCCCAGATGCATCAAACGTTGGTTTCCGGCACCCTGATTTGTTGTGTTCCTTTTCAGAGCAATTTGAACAAGTTTCCTGGTTGTACTTAATGGACTTTCTCTGTCTTCTAGACCATCGACGCGCAATTTTAGCTTGTGCTTGGGACCTGATAAATTCGTTTTATCTGATGCAGAGGGCTTATTAGATCAACAAGGTGCAATGGATTGTCATCATGTGTAGGGCGTAGTGGTAAATCTTGTGGACTGATTTCATTAGAGCAAGGACACAATGGCGATTGATATTGGCTGAGCAACCCATGCCGCCTTCTTCATCCTCAGCAGTACAACAGTTGGACAATGAACTTTCTCATCTTTAGCATAATCGCCGAGATTATTGCGGTTAGCAGATTTCTTACTGATTGTACCGAGTGGGCTTTAGGGAAATATAGACTTCCTGATTGATGGCGGAGTTTTTGATTCATCTACGGGGAAACCACTAGGAACAAATTCATTGCTACCAGTTGTGGATCTGTATCCGGATGAACTCATAACAGGGCTGAGTGTAGATTTACACTTCAAATGGGTGGTGGCGTACATGCCTGATCACTAGTACAACCGATGTGATGGAGGTAGATTTGGATTTCAGATCAGGAGTCACAGTTAACTGGTCAACCAGGCTTCGTACTGTTTGTGAAACACCGACACATAACATTTAGGATTCTCTTTGTTATGCGAAATGAAGATCTGTAAATCTAAGTCATAAATCATTTCAACAATGGAGCCATCAATTCTAGTACTTATCTTGAAGTCCACTTCATCAGAATTTAAGCCAAATTGACTACATATCTTCTCTGCCAATGTTTTCAAAGTCTCCTTCACTGTCACTGATAAAAAGAAAACAGCTTTAGGGTTGAACTGTCCATCTTCCCACTTCCATTGTAGTTCAACAGAACCATATTCCTGAAGCTGTTGCAACAATTTATCAGTTC
>CM059872.1:28961964-29082909 GCA_030490815.1 Acer saccharum
AGTGCAAAGTTCTGTAATCATTCTTATCGTTCTTCATCTTGTAATCGTGATTCTAGTGGATTTGGACTTTGTGCTAAGCAACAATCCGTGGTGTTTCTCCGATCTTTTGGAGTTTTACCATGAAATCACTTATTATTTCTCAATCTTTGACTATACTCAGTATAAACTGCAGTAATTCAAAAACTATCATGCTTGGTGATCACCAAAAATCCCGTCAACACGCACGTATTACACTTGTTTGTTTATATTATTTGAGGGTAAATTCGTAATTTTGACTAACACGAAAAATTGGGTTAAAAAGCGTAAAATCTATCCACCCCCCCTCTAGATAGGTTTTATACACACCGTGATATATTTAGTTTCATTTACCTCTGAAGGTGAGGTTTCTTGATGCAAGGATCCTATTGATTCCTTTCCGGCTCTCCTTCCTTGTTGGGCGAATACCTGAAAGCATTATAGTTGTGGTGATTCTTCCGTTTGGGTACATTTTTCTTTGTGTGTTGCATGAGGGTTCCCACACCCATGGGTGTTGTTGAGCAAGGTTGGTTTGTTGGTTAAGGCTTTGATTGCTTGTTCGGATTTGTCAAGCTTCACAAGGTAATCACATTCTTTTACCCTTATAATTTTCAAGGCATTGTCTTTGCCTTCCAACTCACCCTTCATGACTTGCATCTTTCTCTCAAAGTCTTCCCTCATTTCTTCCTTTTCTTGCACAGTTTCAGTCATCTTTTTCTGAAGCAAAATCTTCTCTTTTTTAAGCAAATCCCTCTCTAACATCAACTCCATCTTTTGACTCCTCAATTCATCAACGTCCTTGGGGGCTTCTTTAACATGGACCTCCTCTTCTTCATCCAAGATTGCAAGGAGCTCGTCCAAATAATCGTTTGGGGAGTTCGGAAGCTTCCCTGATTCAATCACATCTACAGTGAAGCAATCAACCGCACCAAGAAGTTCTGAAGAGTTGAAAATGTTGATGTTGATGACTTCCCCAAGCACCTTCATGGATAATCTTCCATTTTTCACATCAATGACCGCTTCGGTAGTAGCCATAAAAGGTCTCCCAAGCAAAATTGGCAGCTCATTGTCTCTCTTATTCTCACCATCCATTTCTAACAAAACAAAATCTGCTGAGACACTCAATTTACCAACCTTGATTAGCACGTCCTCCACAACTCCTTTTGGATGTCTAACCGATTGGTCCGCCAAGACTAATGACACTGAACTTGGTTTGAGGTTTTGGAGCTCAAGGTGTTTATACACTGCATAAGGCATAACATTAATCCCGGCTCCAAGATCAAACATTGCCTTTTGGTCATCCCTTCCTCCTATTGACACATTGATAACAAAGTTCCCAAGGTCTTTGAGTTTAGGAGGTAGGGTCATGTGAGAGGTATTTGGGGTCATACTTCCACTCTTCCCTTGGTCATTCATTCCCTTGCCATTGGAAAGTATGGCTATAGACTTAGCTTGTTCGGGTTGGCTAGGGAATTTCCCTCTTTCTTGTTTACTCAAGGCGTCGGCCATTTGACCAATTTGGGTTTCCATATTCTTCATTGTTGCTCCCATATTGGTAACTAGGGCTTCGAGAGAACTCAACCGTTGCCCATCCGGTAAAATAGGCTCTACTTGTTGCCTTGCTTGGTTATTGAAATTCTCTTGCCGGCTCCATTGATTGGCTTGGCCACTCCCCGACCCTTGACCTTGGTAGAACCCCCGGTTGTTGTTGTACCCTTGATTCACCTCTTGGCTAAGCAAATCCGAGTTCAATGCATTGTTGTTTGAATAAGAAAGATTCGGATGGCCCCGCCATTTTTGATTATAGGGTTGAGAGTACACACCACCTCTATCTCTTTGTTGATATCCCATCGCTCGGACTTCCTCTTGGAATCCATCACAACCTTCTCCATTGAAGGACATATCCCCACTTCCATCTCTTCCTTGAATATGGCTTGCACTCCCTTGATTGGTCATGAATGATTGCATGGACAACATTATAGCTTGCATGGATTGCATTTGCTTGGCCAACTTCGAAACTTCAATTGCCGTTTCGGTTCCCATTCCTACCTCATGTCTACCATTGGCTCTTGTGCTAAAATTGCATTGTTGGGACATAAGAACAAGCCTCTCACACACATCCATCACAAAAGCCGCCGTCTTATCCGCGGTTGAGCCTCCACAAGCATTAGTAATCAAAAGTTGTGTATGAGGAGAGAGTCCTTCTTGGAATGAGGATACCTTGTATTCATCAGGGAGCATGTGGGGAGGAAGTTGTGCTAGCAAGGATTGGAACCTCTCCCATGTCTCATGAAAAGAGTCACCAATCTCTTCTTGAAACCCCGTAATTCGCATCCGCAACTCCCTCTTCTTGTTTGATGGAAAGAATCGGTTGAAGAATGCTTCACACACCGCCTCCCATGATGCAAGAGATCCGGGCTTTTGGGTATTGAGCCATTTTTTTGCATTGTCCTTCAAACAAGTTAAGAAGCACCTCATTAGTAATTGTTCTTTGAGAGAGTACCCATCCTTGATGTAAAGGGGAAGGTCTCCACCACCCCACTAAGATCCTTCATGAATTGTAAGCAATCTTCATTTGGTTTGCCAAGGAAGGATGGTAGTTGGCTAATGTGCATGGTCTTGAGCTCGTATGACTTCGTGAGCTCATCAAGAACAATGGCCGGTGGTTCATTCCCGATGATAGGTCTTGAATATTGTCCCATGGTGAGTTGTCTTGGAGGGTTTTCCATGTGTGGGGGTTACATATTTAGTGGGATATTCATTGGTGGGGGTGGATCATTGGGTGGGTTTTGGTTTTCTCTTCCGTCTTCCATATTCACCCGTGCCCTTTCAGTGGCTCTTGCTAGTCTTCCAACTTGATTAATACGATCGTTGAAGGGAAATGTTAGGATTCCCGTTGTTGTTAATTGGCTTATTTCGTGATCAAACCACATGTGGGGATGCTTTGTAAGGGTAGCTTAGATGTTGTGTTATTGCTTAGGCCCTTTTGAAGACCTCACTATTGACAAGCACCAAAGGTAATATTCTAAGTGCTTACTTGTCTTGAAGAGATAGATGCACACACTCACAACTCATGCATATGTTTAATCCTTATATGTTGTGTGTCTTTTATGTGTGCCTTAATGCTCATTAACATCTCTTCTTGCATGTTAGTTTGATTGCATCTTGCATATCCAATTGCCTTGTCATGCTTAGACTTAGGATTGCATTTTTGCACTGGGCGCCCCCAAAAGCGCTGTACAGAAGCGCTGTACGAACAGCGCCCATTGAGCGCTGTTCAGACCTGATCGATTTAATCGGTCGCTGTTGGGTCGCTGTTGGGGCGCTGTACGTGGCGCTGTACAAAGCGCTGTACGTACAGCGCCACTCTGTTTCCTCGTGAAAACAGAGCAAGGGCGCTGTACAGGCGCTGTACAAGGGCGCCCTACGTACAGCGCCCAAGGCAAATAGTGGGCAAACTTATCAAAACGACCACACTTTGTTTTGGCCCCCTATATATATGCCACTTTGACTTTAGGTCAATCACAAGAGTTCATATTCAGATTCCATACTTAGGAGATTTTTCAAAGAGAAGAAAAATTCCAAAGAACTCATTTTTATTACTCAAACACTTGTTCCATGATCATCAATCATCATCTAGCATCATCTTAGATCATCTAGATGACATCTTGCATGGATTCTTCATCATACTTTGCTTGGTAAGCTTTTCACTAATATCTTACATATTTTGTGTTTCTCTTATCTAGCAATCTCAATTTAATTACTTGTATGTGATTTTATATTTGTTGAATACAAGATTGAGATTAGTATGATGTATGTTTGAGAAGTTGTATTGTGCTAGCATATTAGGTTTTTGTGCTTGATATTGATTAGCTAAACTAATTGACATGTCATTTAGTTTTGATATCTAGGATTGTTTTTAATTGCATATTAATCATCTTAGATAAGCATATAGGGTTTCCCTTGCTCTATGTTGCATTTTGGATATTTTCACATATTCACTTAGGGTTGTATTCTCTTCAAGAGAAGCTAAGTCTTGTGTGTAGCAATCGGGATTAGGTTGCTTAGATCGCAAGCAAAATCGGACTAGGTTCACTCATACCGGGATTAGGTAGGTGTGTGATTACTACCGGGATTAGGTTGTAATCGTTTGCACATTTAGTGGATTCGAGGTTCGAGTGTGGCTTACTTACATAGCCCGTGGTTTTTCCCGTGAGGGTTTCCACGTAAAAATCAAGTGTCAATTTAATTTCCGCACCATATTACACTTGCTTGTTTATTTTATCTTGAGGGTAATTTCGTAATTTTGACTAACACGAAAAATTGGGTAAAAAGCGTAAAATCTATTCACCCCCCCTCTAGATAGTTTTATACACACCGTGCATTAATTAGTTTCAATTGGTATCAGAGCGGGTTCCTAGACATACATAGGTGATCCTTGCTTATTTTGGTGTGTGTTGCATTTTGTGTGATTTTTGATCATTCATACATTTGCATTCATTTCATTCATTCATAAACAATATGAGTGGAAACGGTGGAAATGGTGGTGGCCACGAAGGAGCTTCTAGCACTAGGCCTCCACTTCTTACCGGATTGAACTATTCCCAATGGAAAGGGAAGATGGA
Organism: Acer saccharum; assembly: GCA_030490815.1. Taxonomy (NCBI): domain Eukaryota; kingdom Viridiplantae; phylum Streptophyta; class Magnoliopsida; order Sapindales; family Sapindaceae; genus Acer; species Acer saccharum. The sequence goes on from CM059872.1 coordinate 28,966,605, forward strand.
ATCCTACATATGCCAAATTCATGACCGTGCATGGATGGCGGTGGAAGACGGATATGATCTCCCTATGATGACTCCCGCGGGTGGAGGAGAAGATGTTTTGAAGCCTAAGGCGCAATGGAACGCGCAAGAGTTTGATGCTTCAAAGTGGAATAGGAAGGCGTTGCATGCCATCTTGTGTGCCATGGACGAAAATCAATACAAGTTGATTCAAAATACTAGGATAGCTAAGGAGGCTTGGGACATCCTAGAGATTGCACATGAGGGAACCGAAGTAGTGAAGGACTCCAAGCTTCAAGTCCTCCAAACTCAATTCGAGACGCTTAAGATGGAGGAGAATGAGTGCTTCAACGACTTTGAGATCAAGTTGATGGATATAGTCAACCAAAGCCATCAACTTGGTGATCCATATTCGGATAGGAGAATCAAGCAAAAGATTATGAGATCTCTACCCGATAGGTTTGAATCGAAGGTGACGGCTTTAGAAGAAAATAGTGGTTATAAGGATATGAAGCCGAGTGAGGTGATTGGGAGACTTCTAGCTTATGAGTCTAGGAAAGGGCCTATCTCCACACCCACTAAAAAGCAAAAGGAATTGCTTTAAAAACCTCCAAGGATGAAAAGGAGGAAAAGAAGGTTGACTCGGATGAAGACCTTGCCTTGTTTGTAAAAAGGTTCAACAAGGTTATGAAGTTTAGAAGGAAGAGCTTTGGGTCAAAAGGTCAAGATTTGAAGAAAAAGGGCTCTTTCAAGAAGTTTGAACCTAGGCAAGAAAGGACCGAAAGGAAAGGGGTCCGTTGTTTCGAGTGTGGTGGCATAGGTCATTTTGCCCCCGATTGTGCAAACCATGTTGAGAAGAAAAAGGGGAAAGTGATGGCCGCCACTTGGAGTGGAAGTAGTGATGACTCCTATGAGGGAGATGAGTCTTCGGATGATGAAGAGCTCATGGCTAATCTCCTAGCTTTTGCCTCCTCCCATAAAAGCAAAAGTGCTAGTGAGAGAGAGGAAATGAGTCAAGAGGAAAATGACTCAAGTGATGTAGAAAGTGATTCCTCCTCTAACTCCATGAATGGATTTATGGAGAAAAAGGAGTTTGCTAAATATCATGCCGAATTTAATGATTTAGCAATCAAGAGTACAAGAAAGATCAAGATGTTGAGAGAAGAAAATCTTGAACTTGCATCTCAAAATGACCACTTAAGTGAACAAGTGGAGAAATTCAAGAAGATGGAAGATAAGCTAAAAGAGGAGTTAGTCTTATCTAGGAGGAATGAGGATAGTCTAAAGAGGGAGCTTGAAGAAGTTAGAGAATCTATGACTAGGATGGATTCTAGCACCAAGAAGCTTGACCATATGCTTGGTGTTGGAAAGAGTCCATGTGACAAGAGGGGTCTTGGGTATGAAGATGACAAGAAGATCTCAACCTCTAACAAGACCATATTTGTCAAGAGCTTGAAGAAAGAAGAAACTTCACTTGTGCAACTTCCTAGAAAGAAGTTAGAAATAGGACAAAGTTCAAATGCTCAAGTGAAGATGGGGCCAAGAAGGCAACCTCAAGCTCAACCCCCTAGGGTTCCTCAAGCCAACATTTCTCCTCAAATGGCTCACAAAGGAAAGAGGCCTATCATGCAACCTCAAGCTTGGAAGCAACCTAGACCGGTTCAACAACGAAGACGCATTGAACCCCTTCATCCACAAAGACAAGGACAAGGTATGATTCCTTATTTTACTCCTATTTGTCACTTTTGTGGATTTGTTGGTCATATTAGACCACAATGCTTTCGCTATATAAAATGTGCAAAACTAGAAGCATGATAGAGAAGAAAAAGAAAAGAGCCATGATGCATGTTCCTAGGAATAATGATATTGATTTGCATGATCCTAGGAATAATAGAGCACATGTACCAAAGACCACTAAGAAAGCCAAAATTGTTGCTAAGTGGATTAGAAAGAATGAAAATGTTTGCCATGTTGCACAAATAGCCTTGAAGGCAAATTCTTCTAATTTTTGGTATTTGGATAGTGGGTGCTCTAGGCACATGACGGGAAACAAGAGTTTCTTCGAGACTCTTGTTATGGAGGAAGGTGGATATGTCACTTTCGGTGATGGATCCAAAAAGAAGGTTATAGGGAAAGGATCCATTTCCGTTCCCGGTTTACCCTCCTTATCCGATGCTTTATTTGTTGATGGCTTGAAAGCCAATTTAATAAGCATTTCACATCTAAGTGATGAAGGATATTCCGTCTTGTTTAGTAAAAATGATTGCTCAATCCTAAAGCCCGATGGACAAACCTTATTGAAAGGTATGAGATCTAGCGACAATTGCTATTGTCTTGAAGCTAGAATAGTCTCAAACAATGTGTCCATGGATGAGCAAGTTGAGTTGTGGCATGAAAGACTTGGCCACATGAACTTTAGGGATTTAAGAACCCTTGGAAAGTTCGAGTGTGTGCGTGGCCTCCCTAAGCTTGGGAAGAAAGCCAATGGTATTTGTGGACCTTGCCAACAAGGAAAACAAACCAAAAGCATGCACAAAAAGGGCAAGTATCTCTCCACCAAGGAGCCCCTAGAGCTTCTCCACATGGATCTCATGGGTCCTATGCAAACCGAGAGCTTAGGTGGAAAGAGATACATTTTTGTTTGTGTTGATGATTTCTCTAGATTTACATGGACATATTTTCTTAGAGAAAAATCCGAAACTTTTGATAAGTTTAAAATGCTTTGTACTAAATTGCAAAATGAAATGAATTCTAATATTAGAAGCATTAAACGGATTAGAAGTGACCATGGGAGGGAGTTTGAGAATGCCTCTTTTGAAAGCTATTGTGATAGCCTAGGCATCTCCCATGAGTTTTCCGCTCCTAGGACACCTCAACAAAATGGGGTTGTTGAGAGGAAGAATAGGGTCCTCCAAGAGATGGCCCGTGTGATGTTGCTTAGCAACAATGTCCCTAGGAACCTATGGGCCGAAGCCATCAACACGGCTTGCTATATAGGAAATAGAGTGTTCCTAAGGCCCGGTACTAGAAACACCTCCTATGAATTATGGAAAGGCAAGAGGCCAAATGTTAGCTACTTCCACACATTTGGGAGCAAATGCTACATTTTAAATGACCGTGATCAACTTGGCAAGTTTGATGCTAAGAGTGATGAGGGTATCTTTATTGGCTATGCCTTGAATAGTAGAGCCTATAGAGTTTTCAACTTGAAAACTCGAACCGTCATGGAATCATCAAATGTTGTCATTGATGATACAAGGCTCAAGTCCAAAAATGATGAGGAGGAGGATGTTTTAGAGGATGACTCTCCTTTGGAGAGGGTTGTGGTGACTCCCAATGTTGGGACATCTAATGAAGTCACACAACCTAGTACTAGAGTTCCTAACTTGGACTCTAATGAACCCGCTCCATGGGTTAGAAGACTCCATAACAAAGAGGATGTTATTGGAGATGTTAATGAGGGTGTTAGAACTAGGCGTCAAATAGCTAATCTAATTAGCTTGACATGCTACACCTCTCAAATTGAACCCAAAAAGGTTGAAGAAGCCTTAAATGATGAATTTTGGGTTCTTGCCATGCAAGAAGAGCTAAGCCAATTCGAAAGGAATGAGGTTTGGACTCTAGTTCCTAGGCCTAAGACCACTAATGTCATAGGCACCAAATGGATATTTAGGAACAAATCCGATGAGGATGGCAACATAGTGCGGAACAAGGCTAGACTTGTAGCACAAGGGTACTCTCAAATTGAGGGTATCGACTTTGAGGAGACTTTTGCTCCCGTTGCCCGCTTAGAGTCCATTAGGCTTCTCTTGTCCATCTCTTGTGTGTACAAGTTCAAATTGCACCAAATGGACGTCAAGAGTGCCTTCCTCAATGGCTTCTTGCAAGAGGAAGTGTTTGTTGAACAACCTAAGGGGTTTGTGGATGCACACCACCCCAATCATGTCTATCGCCTCAAGAAGGCACTTTATGGGTTGAAACAAGCACCGAGGGCTTGGTATGAGCGCCTCACTCAATTTCTTGTTGACAATAACTACACAAGAGGTAGTGTTGACAAGACACTATTCATCAAGAGAGACAATGATGAGCTTTTCATAGCTCAAATATATGTTGATGACATAGTGTTTGGCTCCACCAACAACACCAAAGTTCAACAATTTGTTGATGTCATGTCTCTTGAATTTGAGATGAGTCTTGTTGGTGAGCTAAGTTACTTCCTAGGTTTGCAAATTAGGCAAATGCATGATGGGATTTTTATAACCCAAGCCAAATATGCTAAGAACCTAGTGAAGAAGTTTGGTTTAGAGAAAGCCAAACATTGTGATACACCCATGAGTACCACTTTGAAGCTAAGCAAGGATGCTAGTGGTAAAAGTGTGGAACAAACTCTATATCGTGGCATGATAGGTAGCTTGCTTTATTTGACCGCAAGTAGGCCCGATATATCTTTTAGTGTGGGTGTGTGTGCTAGGTACCAAGCGGATCCTAAGGAGTCCCACCTCTCTTCCGTGAAGAGGATCATTCGCTATGTGAATGGGACATCCAACTATGGGATTTGGTACTCATTTGACACTAATGCTAGTCTAGTTGGCTTTAGTGATGCGGATTGGGCAGGAAATTGTGATGATAGGAAGAGCACATCGGGCGGTTGCTTCTTTCTAGGCAACAACTTGGTGTCTTGGTTTTGCAAGAAGCAAAACTCGATTTCCTTGTCCACGGCCGAGGCCGAGTACATAGCCGCGGGGAGTGGATGCACACAACTCCTATGGATGAAGCAAATGCTAGTAGACTACGGATTCAACCAAGGTACTCTCACTCTCTTTTGTGATAACATGAGTGCTATTAATATTTCCAAGAATCCGGTTCAACATTCTAGAACTAAGCATATTGACATCCGCCATCACTTCATTAGAGAGCTTGTTGAAAATAAATGCATAGTACTTGAACATGTAGGTACTAATGATCAACTTGCGGACTTATTTACTAAACCCTTAGATGCTACTCGATTTAAAACTCTTAGTAGATCTATTGGGATATGTCTTGTGGAGTGATGTTCTATGATTGACCCCATATGGGGAACTCAAGCAAAGAGAGCTATTTTGCATTCTTGTATCTTGCAAAAAAAAAAAAAAAAAAATTTTGAAATAACTTATGCCTCTTCTTTTGATTGCTTGAGTAAGCTTGGTTGTACATATGTATATATGTTTTCATTTCTATAAGTGTGAACCTTGCTTGTTTACAATCCATGTCATATTTATGTTCAAACATGCATTTTTGGACTAGGAGATTTACATAGGAAGTATGATGTGAATGACCTATAGTTATCTCCATGACATGATGATTCTTTAATAACATGCTAATGCTAAATGAAAAAGCATGAAATTCATACAACATGCTCATGAAAAGCATGAATTGATGATTGCATATTCTTAAAAATGCAAAACTTGTGTGAAAGCTAATGAGACTCAAAATGAATAAAGGATCTTGTATCCATTCAAAGGAATTTACATTCCATATGTCTCTCCTTCTTTATTAGTTGAACATGGTTACTATCATACGGATTTCTTATCCGGAAAAATCTAATAGGGTGCAAAGTCGCTCATGCCATGTTTCGCTTATAAAGTTGGATATAGTTGCTCTTGAAATTGAAATCAATAATCTCTATATCCTTGCTTTTCCCATGACATTGGTGAAATTGGTTTGAATTCAAATTAGAAACCTTTGTCATTTGCTTTGCCAAATACCATTGTATTTTGGACTTGAATGCTATATGTCTTGTATGCAAAGCATGTTGGATTCACACATTTTCTCAAATAAATCTCCTTGTTTCTCTCAAATTAATTGAAGTGCATAACGTGACTTATATGTATATGCATATCTTGCATGCTTCTATCTCTCGTTGCTTTGAGTGACCCGGTTGGGGACTACCCCTTTGCCTATATCATGACAAAAAGGGGGAGTAGGATATGGTAAGGGGAGTTGCAAAATATAGAAGCTTTTGTGCATTTTGGGGAGAACATACATTGAGGGGGAGTAACCCTTTGAGGGGGAGCATTGCATTTATCATTCATTGCATACATTTACTAATGTTGTGCCTAAATTCTATAAATGCAAATGCTTGGTATTGTTCTCACATGATTAATCTCACACTTTACTTGTATTGGAAATGCTAGAAACTTTATTTTCAGGGCTTGATTGTTCTACAAGAGATTGAAGACTTGAAGTTTTTACTTTCTTATCTCTTTGTAATGTAGATAATCATTGTAGTCCCGTAGTTTCTAATTCTATGTGAGGAATCAATGTGAGTGGTGGTTTTGTCACGAAATAGCCAAAGGGGGAGATTGTTAGGATTCCCGTTGTTGTTAATTGGCTTATTTCGTGATCAAACCACATGTGGGGATGCTTTGTAAGGGTAGCTTAGATGTTGTGTTATTGCTTAGGCCCTTTTGAAGACCTCACTATTGACAAGCACCAAAGGTAATATTCTAAGTGCTTACTTGTCTTGAAGAGATAGATGCACACACTCACAACTCATGCATATGTTTAATCCTTATATGTTGTGTGTCTTTTATGTGTGCCTTAATGCTCATTAACATCTCTTCTTGCATGTTAGTTTGATTGCATCTTGCATATCCAATTGCCTTGTCATGCTTAGACTTAGGATTGCATTTTTGCACTGGGCGCCCCCAAAAGCGCTGTACAGAAGCGCTGTACGAACAGCGCCCATTGAGCGCTGTTCAGACCTGATCGATTTAATCGGTCGCTGTTGGGTCGCTGTTGGGGCGCTGTACGTGGCGCTGTACAAAGCGCTGTACGTACAGCGCCACTCTGTTTCCTCGTGAAAACAGAGCAAGGGCGCTGTACAGGCGCTGTACAAGGGCGCCCTACGTACAGCGCCCAAGGCAAATAGTGGGCAAACTTATCAAAACGACCACACTTTGTTTTGGCCCCCTATATATATGCCACTTTGACTTTAGGTCAATCACAAGAGTTCATATTCAGATTCCATACTTAGGAGATTTTTCAAAGAGAAGAAAAATTCCAAAGAACTCATTTTTATTACTCAAACACTTGTTCCATGATCATCAATCATCATCTAGCATCATCTTAGATCATCTAGATGACATCTTGCATGGATTCTTCATCATACTTTGCTTGGTAAGCTTTTCACTAATATCTTACATATTTTGTGTTTCTCTTATCTAGCAATCTCAATTTAATTACTTGTATGTGATTTTATATTTGTTGAATACAAGATTGAGATTAGTATGATGTATGTTTGAGAAGTTGTATTGTGCTAGCATATTAGGTTTTTGTGCTTGATATTGATTAGCTAAACTAATTGACATGTCATTTAGTTTTGATATCTAGGATTGTTTTTAATTGCATATTAATCATCTTAGATAAGCATATAGGGTTTCCCTTGCTCTATGTTGCATTTTGGATATTTTCACATATTCACTTAGGGTTGTATTCTCTTCAAGAGAAGCTAAGTCTTGTGTGTAGCAATCGGGATTAGGTTGCTTAGATCGCAAGCAAAATCGGACTAGGTTCACTCATACCGGGATTAGGTAGGTGTGTGATTACTACCGGGATTAGGTTGTAATCGTTTACACATTTAGTGGATTCGAGGTTCGAGTGTGGCTTACTTACATAGCCCGTGGTTTTTCCCGTGAGGGTTTCCACGTAAAAATCAAGTGTCAATTTAATTTCCGCACCATATTACACTTGCTTGTTTATTTTATCTTGAGGGTAATTTCGTAATTTTGACTAACACGAAAAATTGGGTAAAAAGCGTAAAATCTATTCACCCCCCCTCTAGATAGTTTTATACACACCGTGCATTAATTAGTTTCAGGAAACAGAACACCTCCCCTAGAACGACGTCCGTGCATACACTAGCAACCTGAAACACCAAAAACAAAAACTACCAAGAAGTAAAAAGATAAAAATAACACAATTAAACTACTAAACTATGTCCTAAACTAAAATAGCCAAATATAACGCTGCCGATCCCCGGCAGCGGCGCCAAATTTTGATCAGACTTTTGCAAGTACCAAAATTCCACACTCGGAATACACAAATCAACTGAGATGTATAATGGCAAGTGGGATCGTTCCTCAGGGAAAGGGAGGATATTCGGCTATAACTAATTTATGTACACTAATCTAAACTACGTGCGGAAAAGTAAAATTCATTTTTGGTTTTGGAATTTGTTTTAACAATTAAACTAAATAAAATTAACCAATCTAAAACAAGTAATTAAAATGAAATGTGTGATATATGATGATGGATATTGGGGAATTGAGTTGACAACTAAAAGATTTCCTAATGTAATGAACTAGTCCAATTAAGCACTTTCATCCTACTCAAGGGTTGTTCTTTAATTGATTTTACTTATTAATGTGCAAATTCACACCTTGACTCAAGTAAGCCCTATTATGAGTCTTGGTGGAAATAGATTCAAACTCTTACCCAAGTGAACCCCACTATGAGTAATTGCCCAAATAATATTCTTAAGAACAAATTAAAGGTCTTCTACCAAATAACACATGCATGTACCAATTTTCACTTCATATAAGCTAAAGATTGGAGAATGGGTTGAAAGCCATTCAAACCCTAAACCACAACCTTCATATGTGAACCATTTTTACCACAAGTTAAACTGAACCCCAATATTAACAAGTTAAGTAAAGATGGCAACTTCAAAGCAATGAAATGAAAATATACCAAGAGAGGATTTGTATAAATACATGACTAGCTCAAGTACATAGGATCATCGCATAAGCTGTCTCATCAATTCCCTAATATAAGGGTTTAGTTACACATAGTGGAAATATAAATAAAGAGAGCAAAGTTGTAGAGAAAACCCATGATGGCCCTCACAAATCTTCTTGTTCCTTGTTGTGCTTGAGATTCCCTTGACTTTGGTGAATCTCCTCTTCTCTCTTCAATAAATCTCCAAGATGAGATGGAAGAATGATGGTGGGATGAATTAATGGTGAAATGTTGGTTAGTGGAGGTAAGGAAGGGGTTGGAGAGAGGTTAGGGTTTCATGAATGGTGGGGGATTGTCAGAGAAGGGGAAAAAAGGGTGATATTTATATGGGGCTTCATGAGATAGGCTTGAAATCCCGGTGCTGTTGACGTGGCGCGTGATCGGCGGCCATAAACGGTGGCCAGGCCGCCGATTGTAGACCGCTGAATTGAAAATAGACCTACTGGAATTGATCGGTGGTTGGATCATGGCCGCCGAATTGCACCTGACGCGTCTGGAATGAAACGGCGGTTTAAAACGGTGGCCAGACCGCCGAATGGAACCGCCGAATTCTTCTTTTCTTGCCAAATGTCCGTTTTGCCCCCAAATGCTCGCCTTTTGCCGCATTTAGCCCAAAATCACCGGATTTCTTCGTTCCTCAACCCAGAATACAAAAAGTACCTGTACAATCAACATCGAGCCATAAATTTCATGAATTTACTCGAAAGTCAATCAAAAGTATCGGAATTAGGGGGCGAAATTCTATATATGTAATGGCTCGATCATCATGCTTCAAAGTCTTTAAAGCAATATTCTTCTTATTCTTAGGAGGTGAGGTGGTAGCCTTTCTTGACTCAAAGGCTAGAAGTCTTCCAATGACTTCGCTTGGCTTCATATCCTTGTACCCACTATTCTCTTCTAAAGCCATTACCTTGGACCCAAACCTCTCGGGAGGCGATCTCATAATCTTTTGCTTGATCCATCTATCCAGTAAGGGTTACCAAGTTGATGACTTTGGTTGACTATGTCCATCAACTTAACCTCGAAGTCGTTGAATCACTCGTTCTCATCCATTCTAAGCATCTTGAATTGGGTTTGGAGGACTTGGAGCTTTGAGTCCTTAACCACTTCGGTTCCCTCATGTGTAACCTCTAGGATGTCCCAAGCCTCCTTAGCGATCCTAGTGTTTTGAATCAATTTATATTTATTTTTGTCCATTGCACAAAGGATGGCATGCATCACCTTTCTATTCCATTTGGATGTCTCAAACTCTTGAGCATTCCACTGTGCCTTAGGCTTAAACACATCCTCTCCTCCACCAGTAGGAGTCATCATAGGTGGAGCATATCCTGTTGGGGTTTTTGCCTTAAAGCTTGTAATTTGTAAATGTGAATTAAACATAAATAAAAGAAGTAGTTTATTCATTCAAATTGTCTCATACATTTATTTATATCATGTGTACTTAACATCCAAGATTGCCAGATGTAATCTCTAACTTAGTATATAAGTGTCATATACAGAGGTATTTAGTTTGAGATGAGCAATCTAAAGAGTCTGTAGAAAGCAAATAGAGTTGGGTACTTTATTTGTGGTTAATCTATAGCTCTGGTCTGTTCCGTAATGTACGATGGTCTTAACCTAGACTATTCATATGGTGATATGAGAATGGAGGCACCTTATATGATGTGATCATATAGGACTGGGCCATGATCAATATGAATCTCTCACCAAGATCCGTTACATGATGAGATTCATATATATCAACAAATGATGGCTATATATGGGTGACCTTAATCCTGAGTGTCTTATCGACTTTTTCTGGTTAGATCGTGGTTTTTGATATGCCATGGGTGAGATCGGAGTTGCATTCCCAATCAATAACTTTATATGTTGGAATCACGGTTTGGCCTATGGCTGGGAAGGTTTGTACACAATAGAAGAATCCACTCCTTCTTGCGAGAAGTAGATAGTAGTTCCCTTAAGGGTTGATTCGGGGCTTGAACAATATGAGCGCTCTCCTAATTCCGTAAGGAATGTAGGATTTATTGTTCATTAGAGAATCAATGTTACTTAATGGAAATATATAATTAGAGGGGTATAACGGACATTATGACCCAGCTCTAATTATGAACTATTTGTGGAGGATCATACCATATGTAATAGCTATATTGATGGACACCAAGAGTTATTGGTTTGTGTAAAAACGTCTACAGTTGAAAGAGTGCAGCTTCAGGTTTTTAGTGGAATAACACCGAAGTTAATAATCATGAAATATAAATTAAAGAGTTTAATTAATTATTTCTAAGAATTATTGGAGCTCAAAATACTGTGTGAAACAAATTAATGGTGTGTAATAGATTTTAATTAATTTTACCTAATTTTCGTGTAAGGTCAAGATTACGAAAATGCCCCTAACTAGTCACAATAATATAACAAGTGTAATATATGCGGAAATTAAATAATGCTTGATATTTACGTGGAAACCCTCACGAGAAAAACCATTGGCTAGTAAGTGAGCCACACTCGAACCTCGAATCCACTAAATGTGTTAAAGATTACAACCTAATCTCAGAAGTAATCACACACCTACCAAATCCTGGTATAAGTGAACCTAGTCCAATTGCTTGTGATTTACACAACCTAATCCCGGAAGCTACACAAGGCTTACTTCTCAATGAAGAGATGATATAACCTAAGTGAATATATGAAATACTCAAATATGCAACAAGAGGTAGGTAACCTTATATGCTTATCTAGGATGATGATATATCAAGAAATGCAATCCTATATATCAAGAGCTAAGTGACATGTCAAAAAGCTTAGCTAAACATAGATTATGAAAACCTAGAAAGCTATCACAATACAACTCTCAAACATAGAAAACACTAATCTCAAACTTATATCTAAGATATATATCAATGACATACAAGTAATAAAAGAGATTGTTTGGGAAGAAAGACACAAAATATGTAAGATATAAGTGAAAAACTTACCAAGTAAAGTGCGTTGAAAAATCCATGTAAAATGGTATCTAGATGATCAAGAGTGATGCTAGATGATGTTTGATGATCATGGAATGATGTTTGAGTAAACAAAGGTGAGTTCTTTGGTGAAATTTTTCTCTTGGAAAAATATACTAAGTGAAAATATGTTTTTGAACTCTCTAAAAAACGACCTAAGATGAAAGACACATATATATAGGGTCTCAAACTGAAGTGGCGTCATTTTGGAAAAAACGCTCCAACTTCTCGTCAATTGCGCTGGTGTTGCGCTAGACGACCAGTGCACCACACCATCGCACACCCTTTGATTTTCAAGGGCGTTGGAGGAGCTGCACAACTGAGGGGTGCACGACCAACGGCAAACCTCTGGAGCAGTTGCGCTGGTAAGGCCTGCGCATGATGACCAGCACACGAACAACGACATATCTCTGTCCATATTGCACTGGTGAGCTTACGCTGGACGACCAGCGCACGACTAGCGACAGACCACTGGGTGATTTGCGCTGGAGTTCTGCGCTGGTCTGGCACATGATGACCAGCGCACACACACACACTCCTTTTAAGCCCACACACAAAAGTGCAAGGGGTAAAAAGGTAAAGAAAATGCATCATAAGCCTAACTTGATATGTCATTATAATCACAAGATGCAATCAATATACTCATGCAAGAAGAGATATTAAATATACAATAATGCACACAATAAAACAAACACAAAACATTCAAGTATAAGAATTATGCAAGAGTTGTGTGTGTGTGCAACTACATCTCTTCAAAGCAAAGAAAGCACTAGAAATTTACCTTTGATGCTTCTTCTCTTGAGGTCTTGAGAGCCTAATCTACCCTTACAAAAATCTCAAATGTGGTTTGTCTACGAAATAAGCCAATCAATAAACTGAGACCTTACAATCTCCCCCTTTGGCTATTTCATGATAAAACCACCACTCATATAGATCCTGTAGGGAAAAATACCGTAGTACACGCAGCGGAAGCGAGACTAAAAATAGATTTAGTATGTTTTAAAATTTTTCCTTTTTATGAACCTTAAACCCTTTAATTAATTAACTATACATATCAAGTAACAAAAGTAGAATACCTTTTGTCGCGTGATCCGATTGACTTACGTCGATGGTAATCCGCAAGATCTTCAATCCTAGCACGAACGTGAATCACCTAGGAGCGTGGTCTCCCTTTTCTTTGAATTGCAAACCTGAGAATGGACAAACAAACTTTTCTTTTTCTTTTGTTAGTCACAAAACAATAAAAAGAATACAAAGATTATTCCGGTTACTTTTGAGTTCTCAATCTAATGATCGAAACTCGCGTGAACCTAATTCGATGTTGTACACACAAGCTTATTGATGAACAAGCAATTAGTGTACCATCAAAAGAATAATCTCTTCTCTCTTTTATGTCTTGGTAGAATAATCAAAAACTTTCTTTGAGTTAAGAAGAAGAAGAAAAATTGATTCAATCAACAAGTAGGGTGGCTGAATTCTATAGCATACATTATATAGGTGGCCGAAATTTCTTCTCTTCTTTCTTTAGGGTTGCCGCAAATTCCTCTACAAAAAAAGTATTTGTGTTGCACCCTAATTCACATGTAATTAGACTCCTAACCCTAATTCAACTCATAAGTATTTTTATTCTTTTATTGACTTAATAAAAAACTTTCCTATTTGATTAAATAAATAAAACTTATTATTTATTTTCTTACCAAATAAGTCTTTTATTTTTAGTATACTACTACCAATAGTATATCTCTAGGAAATGTATTTCCTGATCAGAAAAAGATTTGTTTCTTAATTAAATAATTAATTAATAAATTAATTAATTCTTATTTAATTAAACAATGAAACAAAATAATATATTAGGCTAATATTTTAACCTTGCCGCCCCACTTGTATAAAATAGGCCATATATTATTTTCTTATTTCATTTAATCCATTGGACTTTAAATAAAAAGCCCACATGTGAACCAGACCCATTCTTACTAAAAGAAACAAGCCCACATGTCTTTCATTAATATATTAATATAATTGAGCAGCCCATTAAATAAATAATGTGCAAATTATATTCTTAATATATTAAATGCAATTCTAGATGGAACCATAAATTGGTCCGGTAGAATATATCAAGTGATCCATGCAAGTCCGTGTGGATTGGGGATCTTGGCAGGCTATCTAAATTTAAGCTTCAATAGACATAACCTAATCACAATCAACAAATGATTCACTTAGGTCCGATCCATTAATTTTAACTCATTCCACTAAAGAGCTAAAATTGAACTCTTAAATAAAGATAGAATAAGAAGATGTTCCTCATTCATACCCTAGACAATCATGTTGGAGATAGTGTATCCTCGTGATTAATATCAGTAATCGCCAAGAGTTCATAGACCGCCTATAACTCTCCAAGTTACCATATTTACTCATATGACCACGTTTTGAATTTGGATATTTTGACTTGTCCAGAAGCCATGTTTTCAATAGACACTATCAAAAACTCAACGTTGAGATTTAATATCAAATTACCTCAAAACATCCATATAATGATATTATACTCTCATTTAATAAATGGAGCCACGATGTCCATATCTATAAATGAAGTCCTCTATCGATTAACAAATGAATATCACCAAACTATCGAGGATAGACTATGCTATATAATCGTACTCATTGATAACTCAAATGATATCACTTGCAACCATAAGTCCATCATTTATCTTAGGATTAAGATAGACTCTCCGATTGTCTTGATAATGAAAAGACTATTATCTATTGACGGTTCTAGATAAAGCTTTTCATTGAGATCTAGTTCAATGCACCCAGTACACTAGATTCTTTTACTCGAAGACACTCCGATGATTTTAGACTCATCATAACACATTTGATCCCACTCAAATGCTAGCAAAAGAATTCTACAACTTTAACAAGATAAAGGTGCCCAACCTTTAACTTAAGTTGTGAACATTATTCAAGACTAACTAAAGAATTGTGTCTACCTCATACATATCCAGATGTACGAACAATTCTTCTTTTCTCATAGTCTTTAGACCTTATGATTTGTTAGGATTCCCGTTGTTTTTAATTGGCTTATTTCGTGATCAAACCACATGTGGGGATGCTTTGTAAGGGTAGCTTAGATGTTGTTGTTATTGCTTATGCCCTTTTGAAGACCTCACTATTGACAAGCACCAAAGGTAATATTCTAAGTGCTTACTTGTCTTGAAGAGATAGATGCACACACTCACAACTCATGCATATGTTTAATCCTTGTATGTTGTGTGTCTTTTATGTGTGCCGTAATGCTCATTAACATCTCTTCTTGCATGTTAGGTTGATTGCATCTTGCATTGCCCATTGCCTCTTCATGCACATTTTTAGAATTCAAGCTTTGCATTGGGCGCTGTTCAAAGCGCTCTACAAAGCGCTGTTCGAACAGCGCCCATCACACCTGATGCAAAAAATGTGATTTATATGCATCAGGTCTGATGCAATTTTCATGGGCGCTGTACGAGCGCTGTTCGTACAGCGCCCCTCTATTTCCTCGTGAAAACAGAGCAAGGGCGCTGTGCAGGCGCTGTACAAGGGCGCTCTACGTACAGCGCCCAAGGCAAATAGTAGGCAAACTTATCAAAACGACCACACTTTGTTTTGGCCCCCTATATATATGCCACTTTGACTTTAGGTCAATCACAAGAGTTCATATTCAGATTCCATACTTAAGAGATTTTTTAAATAGAAGAAAAATTCCAAAGAACTCATTTTTAATTACTCAAACACTTGTTCCATGATCATCAATCATCATCTAGCAT
The DNA here is from genome assembly GCA_030490815.1 of Acer saccharum. Taxonomy (NCBI): domain Eukaryota; kingdom Viridiplantae; phylum Streptophyta; class Magnoliopsida; order Sapindales; family Sapindaceae; genus Acer; species Acer saccharum. The sequence goes on from CM059872.1 coordinate 28,982,176, forward strand.
CATCTTAGATCATCTAGATGACATCTTGCATGGATTCTTCATCATACTTTGCTTGGTAAGCTTTTCACTAATATCTTACATATTTTGTGTTTCTCTTATTTAGCAATCTCAATTTAATTACTTGTATGTGATTTTATATTCCTTGAATACAAGATTGAGATTAGTATGATGTATGTTTGAGAAGTTGTATTGTGCTAGCATATTAGGTTTTGTACTTGATATTGATTAGCTTAACTATTTGACATGTCATTTAGTTTTGATATCTAGGATTGTTCTTAATTGCATATTAATCATCTTAGATAAGCATATAGGGTTTCCCTTGCTCTATGTTGCATTTTGGATATTTTCACATATTCACTTAGGGTTGTATTCTCTTCAAGAGAAGCTAAGTCTTGTGTGTAGCAATCGGGATTAGGTTGCTTAGATCGCAAGCAAAATCGGACTAGGTTCACTCATACCGGGATTAGGTAGGTGTGTGATTACTTCCGGGATTAGGTTGTAATCATTTGCACATTTAGTGGATTCGAGGTTCGAGTGTGGCTTACTTACATAGCCCGTGGTTTTTCCCGTGAGGGTTTCCACGTAAAAATCAAGTGTTAACTTAATTTCCGCACCATATTACACTTGCTTGTTTATTTTATCTTGAGGGTAATTTCGTAATTTTGACTAACACGAAAAATTGGGTAAAAAGCGTAAAATCTATTCACCCCCCCCCCCCCCCCCCTATAGATAGTTTTATACACACCGTGCTATAATTAGTTTCATGATTATTTACTTTGACAATTATAATATTAAACTATAAATGCTATAAGATTTATTAAACCAGAAACCACTTTATTAATATGAAAAAGATTGTCAATTACAACATTACACTCTTGCTATTGAGCATAATCCTAACAGATCCTCACAACATAATTGAAGCTACGGGATAGCAATGAAATTCTACATTACAAAGAGATAAGAAAATAAAACTTCAAGTCTTCAATCTCTTGTAGAATTATCAAACCTTCAAAACAAAAAGATTACACTTCCAAAGCAAGTGTATGTGAGGAGATCATGTGAAATTAAAATAAGCATTTGCATTATAGAATTTTTCAATTAAGAAAACATGCAACATTATGAGATGAATGTGCAATGCAATGCTCCCCCTTAATGGGTTACTCCCCCTTAATGAATATTCTCCCCAACATGCATAATTGCTACTACAATTTGCAACTCCCCTTACCAATTCTACTCCCCCTTTTTGTCATGATATAGGCAAAGGAGTAGTCCCCAACCGGGTCACTTATAGCAAAGAGAGATAGTAGCATACAAGATATTTGCATAATCATATAAGTCACTTTATGCATCTTAAATAATTGGAGAGAAACAAGGAGATTTATTTAAAGAAAATGTGTGAAACAAACATGCTTTGCATACAAAACATGTAGCATTCAAGTCCAAAAAACAATGGTATTTGGCAAAGCAAATGATAAAGGTTTCAAATAAGAATTCAAACCAATTTCACCATTGTCATGAGAAAAGCAAGCATATAGAGATTTCATTGATTTTAAATTTAGAGCAACTATATCCAACTTTATAAGCGAAACATGGCATGAGCGACTTTGCACCCTATTTGATTTTTCTAGATAGGATATCCGTATGATAGTAGCCATGTTCAACCAATAAAGAAAGAGAAAAATTTGGATTTTTTAAATCCTATGAACGGATACAAGATCCTTTATTCATTTTGAGTCTCAAGCTTTATCACACAAGTTTTGCATTTTAAGAACATGCAATCATCAATTCATGCTTTTTCATTTGTCATTAGCATGTTATAAAAGAATCATCATGTCATGGAGATAACTATAGGTCATTCAAATCATACTTCCTAAGTAGATCTCCTAGTCCAAAAATGCATATTGAACATAAATATGACATGGATTGTAAATAAAGCAAAGTTCACACTTATTGAAATCAAAACATATATACCTATGTGCAACCAAGCTTACTCAAGCAATTAAAAGAAGAGGCATAAGATATTTCAAATTTTTACAAGTGACAAGAATGCAAAATAGCTCTTTTTGCTTGAGTTCCCCATATGGGGTCAATCACAAAACACATCACTCCACAAGACATATCCCAATAGATCTACTAAGTGTTTTAAATCGAGTAGCATCTAAGGGTTTAGTAAATAAGTCCGTAAGTTGATCATTAGTACCTACATGTTCAAGTACTATGCATTTATTTTTAACAAGTTCTCTAATGAAGTGATGACGGATGCCAATATGCTTAGTCCTAGAATGTTGTATCGGATTCTTGGAAATATTAATAGCACTCATATTATCACAAAAGAGGGTTAGAGTACCTTGATTGAATCTGTAGTCGACTAGCATTTGCTTCATCTATAGGAGTTGTGTGCATCCACTCCCCGTGGCTATGTACTCAGCCTCGGCCATGGACAAGGAAATCGAGTTTTGCTTCTTGCAAAACCAAGACACCAAGTTGTTGCCTAGGAAGAAGCAACCGCTCGATGTGCTTTTCCTATCATCACAATTTCCTGCCCAATCCGCATCACTAAAGCCTACAAGACTAGCATTAGTGTCAAAAGAGTACCAAATCCTATAGTTGGATGTCCTATTCACATAGCGAATGATTCTCTTAATGGAAGAGAGATGGGACTCCTTGGGATCCTTTTGGTACCTATCACACACACCCATACTAAAAGATATATTGGGCCTACTTACGGTCAAGTAAAGCAAGCTACCAATCATGCCACAATATAGAGTTTGATCCACACTTTTACCACTAGCATCCTTGCTTAGCTTCAAAGTGGTACTCATGGGTGTATCACAATGTTTGGAATTTTCTAGACCAAACTTCTTTACTAGGTTCTTAGCATATTTTGCTTGAGTTATAAAAATCCCATTATTCATTTGCCTAATTTGCAAACCTAGGAAGCAACTAAGCTCACCAACAAGACTCATCTCAAATTCATGAGACATAGCATCAACAAATTGTTGGACTTTGATGTTGTTGGTGGAGCCAAACACTATATCATCAACATATATTTGAGCTATAAAGAAGCTCATCATTGTCTTTCTTGATGAATAGAGTCTTGTCAACACTACCCCTTGTGTAGTTATTGTCAACAAGAAATTGAGTGAGGCGCTCATACCAAGCCCTCGGTGCTTGTTTAAACCCATATAGAGCCTTTTTGAGGCGATAGACATGGTTGGGGTGGTGAGCATCTACAAACACTTTGGGTTGTTCAACAAACACTTCCTGTTGCAAGAAGCCATTAAGGAAGGCACTCTTGACATCCATTTGGGGCAATTTGAACTTGTGTACATAAGAAATGGACAAGAGAAGCCTAATGGACTCTAAACGGGCAACGGGAGCAAATGTCTCCTCAAAGTCGATACCCTTAATTTGAGAGTACCCTTGTGCTACAAGTCTAGCCTTGCTCCGCACTATGTTGCCATCCTTATCGGATTTGTTCCTATAAATCCACTTAGTGCCTATAACGTGTGTTTTTGGGCCTAGGAACTAGAGTCCAAACCTCATTCCTTTCAAATTGGTTTAGCTCTTCTTGCATGGCAAGAATCCAAAATTCATCATTCAAGGCTTCATCTTTTTGGGTTCAATTTGAGAGGTGTAGCATGTAAAGCTAATGAGATTAGCAATTTGATGCTTAGTCCTTACACCCTCATTCACATCTCCAATAACATCCTCTTTGTTATGGAGTCTTCTAACCCATGGAGCGAGTTCATTATAGTCCACGAGAGGAACTCTAACAAGTGGTTGAGTGGTCTCTTTATCAAGGTTGTACATCCCAACATTAGGAGTCTCCACAACCTTCTCTAAGGGAGAGTCATCATCTAAAGCAACCTCCTCATCATATTCATTAGACTTGAGCCTTGTATCATCAATGACAACATTGGATGATTCCATGACGGTTCGAGTCTTCAAGTTGAAAACTCTATAGGATCTACTATTTAAGGCATAGCCAATAAAGATACCCTCATCACTCTTAGCATCAAATTTGCCAAGTTGATCACGGTCATTTAAAATGTAGCATTTGCTTCCAAAAGTGTGGAAGTAGCTAACATTTGGCTTTCTACCTCTCCATAACTCATAGGAGGTTTGCCTAGTACCGGGCCTTAGGAACACTCTATTTCCTATATATCAAGCTGTATTGACGGCTTCGGCCCATAAGTTCCTAGGGACATTGTTGCTAAGCAACATCACAAGGGCCATCTCTTGTAAGACCCTATTCTTCCTCTCAACAACTCCATTTTGTTGAGGTGTCCTAGGAGCCAAAAACTCATGGGAGATGCCTACACTATCACAATAGGTTTCAAAAGAAGCATTCTCAAATTCCCTCCCATGGTCACTTCTAATCTGTTTTATGCTTTTAATGTTTGAGTTCATTTCATTTTGAATTTTATTACAAAGCATTTTAAACTTGTCAAAAGTTTCGGATTTTTCTCTAAGAAAATATGTCCATGTGAATCTAGAGAAATCATCTACACAAACAAAAATGTATCTCTTTCCACCTAAACTCTCCGTTTGCATAGGACCCATAAGATCCATGTGGAGAAGCTCTAGGGGCTCCTTGGTGGAGAAATACTAGCCCTTTTTGTGCATTGCTTTGGTTTGGTTTGTTTTCCTTGTTGGCAAGGTCCACAAACACCATTTGTAAGGATTCCCATTTACTGATTGGCTTATTTCATGGACAAACCACATGTGGGGCTTGTTGTATGGGTAGCTTAGGAATTGGTGAAAGTTCTATGGCCCTCTCAAGACCTCAAGTGAAGAAGCACCAAAGGTAAATTCTAGTGCTTACTTACTTTGAAGAGATCATAGTTGCACACACTCACAACTCATGCATATTTCTATTACTTGTATGTTGTGTGTTTTTATATGTGTGCATGCATATTCTTGAACATCTCTTCTTGTATGTTCGAATTGAGTGCATCTTGTTCTATGACAATGCCATGACATGTTAGGCATTATGATGCATTCAATACCCACACTTGCACTTCATGTTTGTTAGCTTTAAGTGTGGTATAATTCGTTTTCCGAAGGATGTTCAGAAATGTCCGCGCGTGCACGATTGGTGTGCATGGTTTAGCATGATGATCGCCGTTGGAGATGGCCTTGGCTTCTCCTTTGATTTCACCTTTTTTGGTGATTCAGCGGTTGAGATTGGTGGCCTGGCCGCTGTTTGAAACCGCCGTTCAAGACCTGATCGAAATAAATATCTCGGGTCCAAAACAGCGGTTACGAAACCGCCGAACGAAGTCGCCGAAGTTTCCTGATAGTCTCGGGTTTCAATTCGGTGGTCTCGACCGTCGATTGAAACCGCCGATCGTGCGATTTCAGGGGCAATCTTGTCTTTTCACCTGCCCTATTTTTGGTCTCTATAAATACATTCGTATCTCTAGTTCAGAACACAAATCTCTGATTTTAAGAACCCTAGAGAGATATTTAGAGAGACTTGAGAGAGAAAACTTAAAGATCATATCTTTATCTCTCTAAACCCATTCCCACATGTGTAAATCTTCATCTAAGCATCATCTAGGATCTTCTAGCATGTGCTAATGCATGGGTCTTCATCAACACATATGGTATGGTTTGTTGTACACTAATTTCATCTAATCTTAGTGTTTCTTCTTATCAATTTTATCTCATATTTTACTTGTATGTGTTTAGATTAATTTCTACATATTTAAAGATGAAGAAAAGGAGGAAAGGAGAAGGAGAAGAGCTAGGACAGGGAATTGGCAAGAGATAGCCGTGAGTATTAAAGGAATAATTTGTAACAGAGAAAAACAAGGCAATGGAATGTTGAGATGAAAGAAGGAGCTGAAACAAGTTCAGTTTAACTGGAATGAAGATTGTTTACTTGATTACAACTATCAGTGGAAGTAATGCAAAGGAGAAAACCACATAACAAATAACGTCATTCTCCATCTCAATTTAGAGCGATATTGCAACCTGAAACTTCCAATCTAAAGCAACATATTAGTCATAGCCCAAAGTTGTTATGCATACACATCCATAAGAGTATGCAACTGACCACAAGCATACCTCTAAAACATTCATCACCAAAATTGTGCCTTATAACAAATTGTCAAAATGGATTATAGAATTACAATCCCTAAAAAGTTGATCCGGTAATTTGATACCAATTGACTATGTTGTTTTTAACTTTTTAATGTTTCAACGACACTTATCTGGTAGCAGCAGCAAAACAGGAAGAAGTACGAAATTGATATCAACTTAAGAACAACATATGAAACTAAAAATGCTAAATGCAACATTCAATACCATAGTGCGTGCGTTGGGTAGAGAATATCGCATTCATGATTGCAACATATCTAAAAAGAAGAAAATCTTTCAGAATAGGATTCAGCATGAAGAAATTGTAAACCATACAAAAGGTTATAAAATAACATACTGTTCAGGTCCATCCGGGGATCCCTGCAAGCATAAAATCTGCTCTCATATGTTAGTAACATCATTAATTAATTATAAAGATATTCCACTTCAAGTAGTAAGCCCCAATAATGGCACAGAATGACAAGGACTAAATAGAAACATGGCAAAGAAAAAGAGTAATAACAGGCCTACGTTACAACAAGGAAAAAGGGTATGGAATGAAAAAAAAATTCGGGCCAAATAACAAGTATTACTAGTCCAGTTAAATGCATGTGAAAATTGTACAGTTCTTATTCCAATTTCCAAATGGCAATTGATATCAAAAAAAAAAAATCTCATATGTAAAGAAATTACATTATTTTTCCAGGTATGAATAATGAAAATTTCACATCATAGTACTGTGATATTAGAAAATCACTACATTAACTTCAATTAACCTCATTCAATGGTAAATTGATCTAAGTACACAATCCACATCAACGAGAAGTGTGCCAATTACTATTACTGCTAAAATATTCTGCTGTGGAGTTAAAAATGGAAACAGTAATGTGTAACTGAGCACTAAAAGACATTCATATAATCCATAAGATATAAAGATATGTCAGTAACCAGATAAAATCTGTGGAAAAAACAAAGGAAAAAAAAAAAAGAATGACACTTGCCAGCATAATAATCATATCAGTCATGACATGTCACTCAAAACAAAATCAGTTTGAAGAATAACAATTTCAACATCCAAATTGCATATGAGTCCAAATTCATTGATGGCAATTTAGAAGGCATAGTCTATGGTGACATTTCAATACAGGTTATCCAACAAAGAATAAAGGCATAATTTCAAATAAACATGTACTCACTCGAGGTTGCGGATGGAGCGATCCTGAACGGAATACCCTCTGTATATCTGCTCATAGGATCAAATCAAACAATCTGGACAATAATATTCCCACAAAAGTAATACTGCCCCATTCTCTTTTACATATTACATATACAAACCCATGTCCTATATAAGTATAACTCTAAATGTCCATACATCATCATCACATTTTATTGAAACTACTCCCATGAGCTCACTAGTACCATTAAAGCAAAGAATTTTTTGTTTTCCTTAATGGAGCCCATCAAAGCAACTGAAACAAACCAAGATTTAAAATGGAAAAGGAAAAAAAGAATGCTGACAAGGATACAACAAAGAGCCATAGATAAGGACCCCGACAACAGTGAACTAGTGATCCTCTCCTCTGCCTCTTCTATACCAAGTTTCTCATCTTTAGTCATAAACTCCTCCAAGTTTTGTAACAGAGTCGCACATAAAGTGGGCATTCTGCCATTTCCAAAGCTCTGATTGGCCGTTTTAGATGAATCATAAACGTAGTCACATGAATTGCACCCAGTTGCAATAATCACAACTTGGTTCAGTTGATTCAGAGTCAGTATCGCATTTAAAAATGCAAGCACCTGTACAAATATAAAAAGTGAAAACCTAAACCATATAAGCGTTTTGATTAATTTATTGGAGGTTATACATGATGAAATTTTACAAATTAAAATTCCAATTGTTTATTAAGACTAAAGTATGCGATTAAAAACAACGCAAGCACCTGTAAAAATACAAACAATAAGAACCTATAATACAATAATGAAGTTCAATCACAGTATTCCTACCGTATTTAGTGGGCTTTTGAATATGAAGAAATTTGAAACATATATGTAGATAAAGAGAGAATTAGGGTTTACATGAGAGAGAAAGTGCTAGAAGAAGAAAGAAGAAGTCGTCCAAAAGAAAGGGTTTGTGTCGAGTAACACCACCACCAAGCTAACATCATCTGCAATTACAGAATCCAAACCTTCAACAACTTCAAAATAGAAACAAAATTGTATAGGATGAGAGAGAGAGAGAGAGAGAGACCTGAGTAGAGCTTGGAGGGAGCTGAAGCCATGAATGCTTCAACTTTTTAACTGGGAATTTCTATTGTTTTCTTTCAGGTGGCGTCTGTCCTGAATCTAGTATTTTTCAGTACTGGTCTCACTCAGTAGTCAGTCTCAGACCTGTAAAAGAAAGCGTCCATGGACGATGGACCTAACTTCTGTGGGCCGATTTTGTAATGGACCCGTTAAATAAAAGCCCAACAATCTGAAAAGCATATCAGCCTGAGTTGAGTGCAATCGAATTGACATTATTGTCAACCGAATTGATCAATCTAGATTTATTCGTTCTCGTTTGAAACTGTTTGGTCAGCGACTCGGCGACTCGGCGACTCGGCTGTTTACGCTTCTCTTTACTCAACAAACACAACACAATAGCCCAGTTCAAGTGATTTCAAGCACAACTATCATCTCCAAAATTGCCCCCTTTGATGGCTAAAATTGGGTGTTATAGGTAAAAATAGTCGTAAAGGACACGTCGTCACCATAGAAGGCCAGGCCAGCGGGAGTCAAGATAAGTCAACTTACGGAGCAGAAACCCCCACGATACCTTACTCGGAAAAGAGAATAAGTAGTCCGACCACAAACGAAGATAATCAGCTTGGGCAGTAGATCTCATTCGGGCACACTTGGTCACACTCGGGCACACTCGGTCACACTCGGGCACACTCGGGCATACTTACTCGGGAATCAATAAGACAGTCATCAACACTCATACCAATCACAATCAGCGACCAGCATGTCCACCATAAGCAACGATGCGACCATTAGAGTTTAAAAAGGAAACAACTCCCGCGAATAAAGGAGAAAGAATCTCGTCCAGAGGAGAACCCAGCCGAAAGACGAAAACATAACCTGATTAGGACTAGGAAGCCGCTTGAGACTTGGGGACCACAACACTAAACCCTAGCGGCCACCTTAAAACCCTAAAAACAACATGTATAAATACCCCCTCTATTCACAAACAGGGGGTACGCGAGAAGTGATAAGAAAAGAGAGAGAGAGAGAGAATCACAGTGTAATGTTCTTGTAATCTTTCTTCATAGTGAATTCAACTTTGCTGCTAAAGCAACAACCCGTGGATGTTTCTCCAATCTCTGGAGTTTTACCACGTAATCGTTTGTTATTTCTTCTCAATCTTTAGTTATATTCAATCATAAATTGCAGTAATTCGAAAACAAATCATTGACTTGGTGACCGTCAAAAATCACCGTCAACAATTGGCGCTAGAAGGAGGGGGACCCGAAAAATTTGTGACAACAATGGCTGGCGACGGAGATGGTAGCGATTCCAGGTACAGTCAAGGCATGCCAAGTAACGAGTTGGAAGATGACACCGCGCTCAATGCTGCGGATGCAACTCTAACGACGGCAGACCAGTCAGCTGCCCTGGCTGGTATTCAACGTTTCCCTACAGCTAATGAAGAAATCGCGCAACGACTCCGCGCTTCTCTGCAACAACTCATATCAGACGCAGCAAGGCAAGGAATTGACCTTTCTGTCACGGAAGGTTTGATGTCGCCTCACAATCTGTCCGCCCCAAGCCAGCAGACAGTAAGATTGCGTTCTGCAGTGGTGGTACCAACCCCTGATGCACCCCCAAAGGCAAGACGAGATCCTACAGGCAGACCAGAGATGCTATCTGAAAGGGTGGCCAGGAGAAGTAGGGAGCATAGAGAGGGGAATGATTCTGACAAAGAGTATGATCAAGATCGGATAGCCGGGGATCGAGACCACCCTAGGAGGCATGGTCATTGGAGAGACCGGTCATCCTCCTCTAAAGAAAGTGAGCAGAACCATCATCGCAAGCGCCAAAGGGGCACAGTCCGGCTGCATGGCCTAAACCGAGATCGTAGAGAGTTGAATCCCGAGGAGAGGGGCCAAAAACTGACCATAAGCCAAAACTTCAATGCGTTAGGAGAACCTGAAGGGGACAGAGACATACTTATACAGAGTCTCACCCGGGAAGTTCAGAATAATCGTCGACAAATGGATGCTTTGGTCAGGCGGTATGGTCGTAATGAGCTGTTAGATGATGAATCCGGAAGCCCTTTCACCAATGGGGTTTTGAGGATGCCTTTCCCAGAGAGATTCAGGATGCCCCACATTGAGCTGTTCAAGAAGGATACCGACACAAAAGAACACGTCCGGAGGTATAGGAGCGCTATGGCGCAATATGTCCACAATGATGCACTACTATGTTTGAATTTTTCCCAAACTCTTGGGGATCTAGGCTCCCGGTGGTTTGGAAGATTGCCGGCAGCAAGCATAAGTAGCTTCGGCGAACTGAGCAAGGCTTTCTCAAGGCAGTTCCTCGGGAATGTACACAGAAAAAAGTCAGTGGCTCATTTATCCCAACTTAAACAGGGAAAAGACGAGTCGCTGAAGAAATATCTGAGGAGGTTCGGTCAGGAAGTGTCCGAAATTGGGAGTGCAAACGACGAAGCAATAATTGCCGCGTTCATTAACAACCTTCAGAACGGCCAATTGTCCTTTGACCTCAGAAGAGCCCGACTAACCAGCGATGCCGATATGATGGACATGGCAGGGGGTTACGCCTTGGCCGAAGAAGAGGAAATTGCCACAGGAGGTTACTTTGTGCATGGCGGTCGCCTAGAGGGATCCAAAACCAAAGACCAGACAAAGGCACCCGATACCAAAGGTGACAAACAGAAGAATAAAGCACGGGATGGTTGGGATAGTCGGGATGGTCGGGATGGACGACGAGCATACGACCCAAAAACCGATCAACCACGGCAGAGGTTCCAGGGCCGATATACAAATTATACCCCGTTGAAGAAATATCAAGAAGAAGTCCTGGCAATCCTAGAAGAGAAGAACATGTCTAAAGAACCGCCTAAGCAATCGACATATGCTCGGAGGGACACCACCAAATATTGCCGTTTCCACAAAGAGAATGGGCACGAGACATCCAAGTGTTTCCAGCTAAGGGACCACATCGAAACTCTCATTAGGGAAAGGCATTTGAAGGACATTGTTTTCAAAAAGATGGACAGGGCAGATGGACAGAAAGATAGCCGACAAGACGGACGGGCAAGAAAGCTTAGTCCCAACAAAGCCGAGGATGAAGGGGCAATTAACACCATCTTCGGAGGACCAGCGACGGGCAAGAGTAACAGGGAAAGGACCCAGGAAATTCGGGAGGCCATTGAGGCACGAAGAGACCTGGACGTCAATTCTATTGAGCCCGACCCAAAGAGAATCAAGGAGGGCTGGGACCCGATCGTGTTCACAGAAGCCGACTCACACGGAGTAGATGTTAGGCCAAACGACGCGCTAGTGATCAGCGCACGGATCGGCCATAGAGAAGTTCATCGAATTTTGATTGACAATGGGAGTTCAGCAGATATTCTTAGTGCAGAAGTATATGACCAGCTGAGGCTAGATAGGAAAGACCTACAGCCGTTTCCCACACCCCTTAGAGGATTTGGAGGAGTCGAAGTAAGGTCGCTTGGCACGGTAAAGCTACCCGTGAAGATCGGGAAGGCCCCTTGCCAGAAGACAGTGCTGCTCGACTTTGTGGTGGTAGATACGGAAAACTGGCTGTACAATGCTTTGTTGGGCCGACCATTTTTGAATAAAGCCAAGGCGGTGACAGCAACTTATGCCCTCATGATGAAATTCCCAACCGAATATGGTGTGGGAGTGGTCAAAGGGTCACAAGAGATGGCCCGAAGAGCAAACTTGTCAGTGTATAAAGATAGGGAGGTACACCAAGTATACACAGTAACGGCCCAACAAAAGGCTGGAGAACCTGAAGAACAGGCAGAAGTGCCGAAAGATTTTGAGTTGGATCCCAGAGAAGAACCAGAGGATAGGAAAGACGAGCCGACCCAAGAGGTGGCTCTAGATCCAGAAGATCCGAGTAGGACGGTGAAGGTAGGGGCAAGTTTGAACGTACATGTCAAAACCCAACTTGTTAAGCTGCTAAGAGACTATAAGGATGTCTTTGCTTGGAACCATGAAGATATGCTAGGGGTAGACCCGAAGGTAATTTCACATCATCTTTCCATCAACCCAGAGTTCCGACCAGTGGTACAAAAGAGGAGATTATTCAATCCAGAAAGAAGCGTCACAATCAAGAAAGAAGTGGAGAAACTGCTTTCCGCGGGGTCGATAAGGGAAGTCAAGTACCCGGAATGGGTAGCCAATGTAGTACTGGTAAAGAAAAAGAACAAGCAATGGAGGATGTGCGTAGACTTCACAGACTTAAACAAAGCTTGCCCAAAAGATAGTTTCCCACTGCCAAGGATCGACCAGTTGGTAGATGCAACAGCAGGGCACGAATTGTTGAGTTTCATGGACGCCTACTCGGGATACAATCAGATCCGGATGAACAAGGCAGACAAGGGAAAGACATCGTTTACCACGGACCAGGGCCTGTATTGCTACAAAGTGATGCCATTCGGATTGAAGAACGCCGGGGCAACGTACCAGAGGTTGGTAAACAGGATATTCGCTCGGCAGATTGGGAAAAATATGGAGGTTTACGTGGATGATATGTTGACTAAGAGCACCACTGCAGAAAAACACACGGAAGATTTGAAGGAAACCTTTGACGTCCTAAGGAAGTATCAAATGAAGCTCAACCCAAGCAAATGTGTGTTCGGGGTACCTTCGGGAAGGTTTCTAGGTTTTCAGGTACACCAGAGGGGAATCGAAGTAAATCCCGAGAAAATCAAAGCATTAGAAGGAATGGCTTCACCAAAGACACTGAAAGATGTGCAGAGGCTAACGGGATGCCTTGCGTCACTCAACCGGTTTATAGCCAAGTCAACAGACAAATGCGCTCCATTCTTTAAAGCAATAAAAAAGGGGAAAGGGCTCGAATGGAGTACAGAATGTGAAGAAGCCTTTCAGAAATTGAAAGAGTATTTGGGGAGAGCACCCATCCTTTCAAAACCGGTGGTGGGAGAAACATTGTACTTATACCTCTCGGTCACCGAAGTGGCGACGAGTTCGGTGTTGATCCGACTAGAGGAAGGAATACAAAAGCCAGTGTACTACACAAGCAAAGCATTGTTAGCGGCAGAAACCAGATACTCACCGGCAGAAAAAATAGCGCTAGCTCTGATCACATCGGCCAGGAAGTTAAGGCCATATTTCCAAGCACATACAATAGAGGTATATACAGACTGCCTACTAAAACTCATTCTTCAAAAGCCGGAGGTGTCGGGAAGGCTGACCAAATGGGCAGTGGAGCTCAGCGAATACGATATCAGATACACACTAAAAGCGGCCATCAAAGGGCAGGCGGTATCTGACTTTATAGCAGAATTCACCGAGCCAGACACCGAGGTAAGGAGGGCAATGGAAGATGAACAGACTACTAAATTCCAATGGAAATTGCATGTAGACGGGTCATCAAACACACATGGCAGCGGGGCAGGAATAGTCATAACGACCCCCGAGGGGGATACTGTAGAATGTGCCATGAGGTTCGATTTCAAGGCAACCAACAATCAAGCAGAGTATGAAGCCTTGTTGGCCGGCCTAAGGGTCTGCATAGCGTTAGGGGCAGACGAGCTGGAAGTTTACAGCGATTCACAGGTCGTGGTCCATCAGGTACTGAATGAATACCAGGCAAGGGAAGAGCACATGATAGCTTATTTGGACATTGCAAAAAGACTACTTAAGAAGTTCAAAGCGTACAGAATCTCTCAGATCCCTCGGGAAGAGAACGAAAAAGCAGATGCTTTGTCCAAACTAGCTTCAGCCACCACAAGCATCAGATCCAAAGCAATACCAGTGGCACACCTGACTAAACCAAGTACAGCAGAACCCGAGGAAATCATAATAGCAGAGATCCGACCTAGCCCGGGCGACTGGACATACCAACTCAGAAAGTACTTAGAGGAGAACATACTACCGGAGGATGCTGTGGAAGCTAAACGCATCAGATACAGGTCAGCCCGATACACGATTCTGAGGGGAGAATTATATAGGAGAGGATTCTCAAAAGTGCTGCAGAGATGCATTTCCGGTGAAAAGACTGGAGAGATCTTGAGAAGCATCCACAGTGGAGTGTGTGGGAACCACACCGGGGGTAAAAGCTTAGCACACAAGATACTCAGGCAAGGATTCTACTGGCCGACTCTGTTCGTGGAAGCGCAGCAATTCGCAGAGAGTTGCGAAACATGCCAAAGAGTATCAAACGACATTCGGCGACCCCCAGAATTGCTTAGAAGCTTAACCTCGCCTTGGCCCTTCGCCATGTGGGGACTCGACCTAATAGGACCAATGCCCACAGGAACAAAGGGAGGAGCAAAGCATGCTATTGTGGCAGTGGATTATTTTACCAAATGGGCAGAGGCAGAGGCAGAAGCACTTGTACACATCACTGAGGCAAACACCACCAGCTTCGTTAAGAAGAATATAATATATCGGTTCGGGATCCCGAGCATCATCATAACAGACAATGGAACTCAATTCGACAATAAGAAGTTCAGAGAAATGTGTGAAGAATTCAAGATCGCAAACTACTATGCATCGCCTGCTCACCCTCAAACCAATGGCCAAACTGAGGCCGTGAATAAAGTGATCAAGCACACATTGAAAGCAAAACTAGAGGCAAAGAAAGGTGGCTGGGCGGACAAACTGCCCGAGGTACTATGGGCATACCGAACAACTGTAAGGTCGTCCACAGGGGAAACTCCTTTCGCGCTGGCGTTTGGGACAGAAGCTGTTATCCCAGCAGAAACAACTTTTACATCCCCCAGGGTCCAGTTATACAGCCCCGAGCACAATATAGATATGCTGCAGCAGAACCTAGACGAGCTTGAAGAGATCAGAGATGCAGCACAAGTAAGAAATTTCGCATACCAGCAAAGGGCTGCTAGGTACTACAACTCTCACGTTCGGGAGCGGAGATTCCAACTCAGGGATCTAGTGCTGAGAAGAGTATCCCCGAATACCAAAGATAAGTCATCGGGATCCCTCGCCGATAAATGGGAAGGGCCATATATCATCAAGAGAATCGTAGGGCACGGGGCCTACATGATAGCCCGACCAGAAGGTAGCCTGGTACCCCGACCATGCAACGCACAATATCTGAAGACCTTCTATCCCTAAAAGAATCCGATTATGGTACTACAGTTTATTTATTCTGCTTTAGCTCAGTTTTTAGTTTCTGCATTCTGCTTTAGCTCAGTTTTTAGTTTCTGCGTTAATATTTCAGATTTATTTGTTAATTTTATATTCATGATCATCTAATAAAGTTCAGTTGCTAGTATGGTGTAGCGGAATCAATAAAATCCATGAGCAACATTTCAATAACGGCCACTCAAAAGCCGACCGAATAAACGCCAAAAAGAGTCGGGCGCTATAAGGCCGCGAAAGAGCGGACGAGTCGTGCTCGAAGGGCGGAAAAGCTGTAGTAGCATGCCCGCCTAGTTAAGGCGATGCAAACGCGTCCCTTAGCAAAAAGGCAAAACCGAGGCACCAGGATAACTGGGAAACTGCTCGGAGCGCCGCTAGAAAGACTAGTGAGATGCGCAGTCATGTTGGCCGGTACAAATTACCCCAACGATTCGACAAACCCTTGCACAGATAAAACCAGGAGACGTCCTAGGTGACTTGTGCAAGGACCTCAACGTATGGTCGTGGCGAGCCTCGACGTAACGTGGAGGTAAAACAACCTCAAAAATCAAAGGATAAAAGCCAGTTACATAAGATACTCGGTAGACATCAGTTACCAGTTAAATAAGATACTCGGTCTAAACGATTAAAAGCCAGTTACATAAGATACTCGGCAAACATTAGTTACCAGTTAAATAAGATACTTGGTCTAATCGATTAAAAGCCAGTTACATAAGATACTCGGCTGAAATTAGTTACCGGCCATAAAGTACTCGGTCAAAGCATAGCCAAGGATTCCCGAAGGATCCATAAATTCAAAGATAACCGAGTACAAGTAGACTAAACAAGTTCAGGTCATCCCATTTATGCATTGGTCGTACAGTAAAACAAAACAGTAAGAATGAAAGAGTAAATTTTATTCTTATTTTATGTATGGAAAAAATACAATGTATGAAAAAAATACAAGGGTAGTTACAAAAAAGGGCTCAAAAATCAAGAGGAAGGCGTCGGGGGTTGTTAGCTGCTCCCGCTGACATCAGGGTCAAGCTCCATCACGTATTCGCTCAGAAGGCTGTCGTCCGAAGGCCACACGATCACATCTTCCTCGTCATCCATCCAGTAGCTGTAATCGGTAACAGGGACTGGCCCCAAGTCAGGTCTCTCATTATTGAACCCCGCTCGCTCACAGGCGTAAAAAGTAGAGAAAGACTCGGCGGTGGGAACCTCAAGGTGCATGGGATGTGGCGTTTTCCCTTTACTTCTACAATATGCCCGCCACTCCTTCATCTGGATCCGAAGGGACTCCAGGGATGTGTCCACATGCTTCCTAATTGAGAGGCTCCAGTTGGCCCTGGCCCGATCAGTCGCCCTGTTCTTCTGCTTAAAGAATTCACCGGCTGAGACCATGTCCCGCTGGAATTCCCGAAGAAGCAAAGCATCATAAGCTGGAGATCTCTTGAAACGATCAACGCTTTGTAACTCCATCTCCAGCCTAGCTTCCTTCGACAGTTCCTTAGCGGTCAGGGCTTGACACACCAAGTCCTCGATTCGGCGTTCATAAGTTGACTTGGCGTCTTCAGCATTCTGTTCAGCCCGAAGCAAGGCGTCCCGGGTGGATGACAACTGATCCTGCAGAGTCCTGACCTCCTCCGCAGTAGAAGATGCTCGTTGCTCGGCCTCCGTTTGCCGCGCTAAGCATTGATTCAGGAGCATCTGATTCGACTTAGCCTCCTCTTGACGAGCTAATTCAGCCCGAGAGCAATGCTCTTCGCTCTCCTTCAGTTGGGCTTCCAGCCTCCTTATTCGCTCCGCTTGGGCTTCGCCAGCTTGGCAAGCCCCGGACATCTCGGCCACCATCTACAACAGGTCAGCAGCAAATAGAAGTAAGTAAAAAGAGGAGGAAAAAGAAATTATACATAAGAAACCAAGGCGTTACTTACGTAGGAAGCACTGTTAAAAAAGTTACAGAGCCGGTCAGATACAGTCCCGGTCCGGAAGTGACTCCAGTGATCCTCCCCAATATAGGCTCAGCCTGAAGCCATGGCCCTTAGCATTGTCTCGGGGGTAGGATCATCGATCTGGGGAGAAGAGCCCGAACCGCTTACACCAGCTTCGGGGAGTCCAGCAGAAGAGGCTGCCCGGGGGATGTCGGTTGAACCACCAGTATTATCTTTGGTCTGCTCCTCCGGAGGGACCATGCCCGCCTCTGGAGGGACCATGCCCGCCTCTTTTTCAACATCACCCTCCCCCTCATCGCCCGATGAAGAATCAACATATGCAACTACTCGGGGAATCTTGGGGTAAGGGCGACCAGAAGAAAACGAGGCTTTCCTTTTCCCGGGCTGCCCTGCTTCAACATTACTGCCTCCGGGGGTGGAAATCGGATCAGCAGGAATTGGAGTCTCCGAGGCAGAAAGATGTGGCTCGGCTGAATTCGAAACCTCCGGAGCTACCATATCCGAGTGTCCCCCAACTGCTTTAAAACCTTGAGAGGCAACGTTTGGCAGGTCTGCAGCAGAGGGGGCAGAACGGGGATCCGCTGGGAAAAGTTACCTGCTCGGGCTCAGAGGGGTCCCCTACCTTCTCTTTCCCCTTGAAAGATGGACCTGCTCGGTCGCCTTGGTCGGGAGAGGTCCTACTTACTCCAAAGTCTTCCGGGTCACCCACATCCTCCGCAGAACAGGCAGACGTCCCGTGACCTTGGGTCTCCTCGGGAACATAATCAGGGACTCCCCCCTCATCATCTCCCTCTGGAGGGTTCTCAGGAGCAGTTTCCTCCGACTCTTCTTCGGGAGGAGCTATCCCGGTGTCTCGCTGACGAAGGGCAGCTTTCCGGCTCGCCTCCACAATGCCCTTCATTCGGCGGGCCAGAGCATCGCAGACCACGTCTACCTCAAACACTTAAAAAAAAAAAAAAGGGGGTTCGAGTTAGTAGACAAATTTAGGAAATAGGTTGCAAATAAAAAATACATACAACAAATGAACTTACGGCGTCTGCGGCGCGCAGAAATTTGAGGAAAGAAATGGGCCTTAATCATCTTCCCCTCATTGTAAAGATAGGGTTTCCGCCTTTTCTCTAGAGGGCGGACTGCTGCCCGAGCCAAAGTCTTCAGCTCCTCGTCGGTAAAGGCTGAAGTCAGATGGTTCCATTGAGGCGTATAGAAGTACCGAGGAACCCGATAAGTCATCTGAGTGCCATCCAAGTCAAAGCTGATCGACTGGCCCCAATCCTTGCCCACAAAAAACCAACTATTTTTCCAAAATTTGTTCGAGGTAGGGAAGCCCCAAACAAACCCCTTCATCTTCTCCTCCGTGGTCGGCTCGATCTCGCCCTTGACCACAACATCTTTTGGGATCCATAACTCGGGCTGAGACGACTGAAGGAAATAAATCCCGGTCTTCCCCACCGGCCTCAGCGAATAGAAATGACGGATCTCGCGAGGTGTAGGAGGTGGCCGCTTCATTCTATGCCACATGTGCCACATGCACATCAAAAAACGGTAACTGTTTGGGGTCAGCTGCGCTGGAGCAAGTCGGGCCTCAGCCAGAAACCATGTGATAAAAGGCTGGAAAGGGAGGGTGACGCCACAAGTGAGCATTGCCCCATAGACCGCCACATGGACAGGCGGGGGGTTCCATGCAGCCCGACCCTCGACCGGAACCAGCGAAATCCTGTCGCTGTCCAAGTCAAACCGCCGCATATATTTCATCACCTTTTCAGGGCCGACCACATTCGGCTCCACATCGTAAATACATATATGCTCGGGGGAAAAGGGAATGCGAGCGGCCCTGTGCTCCTCTTCGATGTCATCCTCGATAACACTTTGGGCCGCCACTCGGCTTTCCCGAGAATGCGAGTCCTTATAAATTCTGCGAGTACTCATTCTTTTTCCTGGTCTTCTGCTCGGGCGAATATCAGTACAAGCAGAAGAAGAAGAATCCGACCAAGCTTCAGGCTGGTATGAATAAGGTGGCGATGAACTGGCAGAAGTAGCAGGAATCTCTGAAACGGGAGGAACCTCAGAAGTCGCAGGTCTTTCTGGAAAAAGTCTAGAAACGTCAGCGTCGGTATAGCGTGGCTGATCGAAACGGGGGTCGTCTAGTAACCTGTGAACAACCGACGCAGTGAAAGCATCATTTCGCTCAATAGCAATCATACCAACAGTAAAAAGACGGTATCTAGCTTCAGAATCCATAAAGACTAACCTTGATGTAGCGAAGAACAAAGAGGATGCAGATCGCAGAAGAAGGGTCTCCGAGGAAAAATCTGGGGGTTGAAGCAGATAAACTCAAGAAAAGCAAGGTCAGAAAAACGGGTTGGTAAACAAAATGAAGCACACAGAGAAGCAAGAGACACAGACAGGTTTCCTTCGAAGAACACGCAAAATAATGGAAGAAGAAAATAAAAAGTGGATAAGTTACAGCGGAGCTAAAATATATAGGCGACGAATCAAATTCAAACGGAACAAAACCCTAGGAGACAGTACAGAGAAGCGGGAAAATAGAAGGACGTGGGCCATGACGTGGGCTGTACGCAGGCGAAAAGAAAGGTTATGTCTCATAAATGCGCTGTGCCACAGCCAAATAAAAAAGAGACAAGTGGCAGCCGGGGAGCTTCTTGAGCCGTCAGAGAGCAGAAGCGTCACCATCAAAAGATTTCTGGAATCATTGATGAATCGAATGCGTGCGGTCGTAATTAAGACACGTCATTTAAAGCTTTGAGTCAAACGAGGATACATTAATATAGAAAACGACAAATGAGGACTAGCTATGAAGAAGTACTGAGGTTAAATATTCGACCCGAGAAGGCCTGACTAAGCGTGATCGGCTCAAATATTTAAGGGGGTATTGTTATAGGTAAAAATAGTCGTAAAGGACACGTCGTCACCATAGAAGGCCAGGCCAGCGGGAGTCAAGATAGGTCAACTTACGGAGCAGAAACCCCCACGATACCTTACTCGGAAAAGAGAATAAGTAGTCCGACCACAAACGAAGATAATCAGCTTGGGCAGCAGATCTCATTCGGGCACACTCGGGCACACTCAGGCATACTTACTCGGGAATCAATAAGACAGTCATCAACACTCATACCAATCACAATCAGCGACCAGCATGTCCACCATAAGCAACGATGTGACCATTAGAGTTTAAAAAGGAAACAACTCCCGCGAATAAAGGAGAAAGAATCTCATCCAGAGGAGAACCCAGCCGAAAGAGGAAAACATAACCTGATTAGGACTAGGAAGCCGCTTGAGACTTGGGGACCACAACACTAAACCCTAGCGGCCACCTTAAAACCCTAAAAACAACATGTATAAATACCCCCTCTATTCACAAACATGTAGGGAAAAATAGAGTGCACGCAGCGGAAGCGAGACTAAAACAGAGTTTAGTATAGTTTAAAATTTTTCCATAAGTTGAACCTTAACCCTTTAATTAATTAACATATTGTTGACGGTGAAATTTGGATTGCCACGTACTCAACAATTAAATCAATTTAATATGAAGCAAGAAAATTAAGAACACAAGCAAAAGACAAGTTTTACGTGGAAAACCCTTGAATGGGAAAAAACCACGGCGCCCCTGAGGGCAGAAGAATAATATTAGGTTTTCGTTGCTTTGTTACACACTCTAATCTCTCACAATTGCTCTCTTTTCTCTCTCTATATTTCTGAACCCCTTCCTCGTGGGATAAGTGGTTCTATTTATACATGTTTACTTAGGGTTTCCCCTTGTTGATTTGTTCTAGGATCCTTCTTTGTCGCGGACTGGGTCTTCTTTCCTTTTTATGATTCCTTGTTGCTTTGGGTCTTCTAAAAGTGTAGGGTTTACTTCTGTATTTTTACCGAATTGGTTCAAGCCTAGTGTTCTGGTCCAGCGAGTACCTTTAGTTTCTGGGTATTGCGTTTCTGGCGAGCACACTTCTATATTCGGCGAGTAGGTTTTTGGGAATCGGCAGCCATGCCTTTAACTTCCTTCTGGCCTTTATCCTTCTGACTTGTCAGACTCCTTTCCTTGACCTGGTCAATGAATGACGTGGCAGACTTTTGTTAGCTCTTTTGATGACGTGTCAAGTTGGCGAACTTATATATACAACAATACCCCCATAAATACTTCGAGCTGGGCGAATGACTTGTTCTTCCCACTTCGTTTGCCTCTGCGAGTAGTATTTATAAGACTTCAGCGCTTTTGTGTAACAACTCACTCTTTTTTTTTTATCCCGCGTTGTTTCACTTAATCGATTCTTCTGGTGCAAGCTTTCAATCTGAACCACATGATTTTAGTGCTTTCATTTGTTTTGTCAGACGAAGGGACATTCTGACTGCTTGGTTGTCCCCGAGATGCCACGTGTCCCTTACTTAGTGGTGGCTGTTGTGGTTGGTCACTGTAGCCGTCATTCTCATTAATTGCATATCATTTACTTGATTTTTTTTTTTGTTTTTGAATTTCGAAGTTCCCCCTTTTGACGCCTAAACGTTTCTTCTTCTCCTTTTATCTCTTCATCTTTCCCTTTAGTTTATTTCCCTACCGTCTTCTCATAACAGAAAGAACAGCTTGGTTTCCTTTGCTTTTGTCTGCCAAATTTCTTCGAGTACCTGCTACAGTCCTTTCCTTGTATTTAATTCCTTTTATTGCCGGACGGTTTCACCGGAATCGACTATTCCTGCTTCTCTGCGTATCCTTCGTGAATCTAGGGTTTTCTGGTGAGTTCCCATGGACCCTTCTTTACGTTCCTCTCTTTTTAATCAGATGATGCAAGCCATGGAGCTTGGTGACAAAAACACTGCGGACAAGATCGAATCTCTGATTCGTAATTTTTGTCCGGGTTCTCCGGTGCCAATTTCTGTTAATGTTCCGTCCTCTGAGGATGCTTTTATCCCTAATATTTCTCCTCCATCTTCTGACAGTGATTTTCCCACGATGCCGAGATCTTCTAAGCCAAGCAGAAGTAAACGACGTGCCTCTAGGGCTCCTCGTGGATCCCTTCTGGATGCCCAAACAACCGTTGATTCAGATGTCGATGACCATCAACGAGACAGGCTGAACTTTTCGTTTGATCGCCCGTGCTCCTTTGATACTGAAGTCAACGTGGTTGGCGAGGCGGAGCTCGGCAAGTTCAAGAGTCGCTTCGGGATCCCAGATTCTGTGATCTTGATATTGCCTGGTGACCGAGCGGCGTGGAATCCTCCTGAGAACGCAGTCGCCATTTATGGTGCCATGCTTAGCTGTGGGATCACCCTTCCTCTGCAACCTTTTATCGCTCGGTTCCTCGCGGAGGCAAAAATTGCACCCGCTCAACTTGCCCCGAACAGTTACAGGATCCTCATGTGCCTGGGTTTAATGTGGAAATTGAAAGGTTTCGGATCCCCTACGCCCCGCGAGATTCGCCATTTCTACACCTTGAGGCAGGCTGGCAACAGCGGGACATATTTTCTGCTTTCTTCGCCCGTGGAGAATTGGATTCCAGAGGGTGTATCGAACCCTGGGCAAGTGGAGGTCTCCAGCGATGAGAAGAAGAAAGGCTTTATTTGGGGCTTTCCTTCTTCAAACAAAAGATGGAAAAACAGCTGGTTTTTCGTCGGTGGCGAATGGGGTAGAAATGTGTCCGCCAATAGTCGCCTGAGTCTTGCAGCGAGGAAAGTTCCTAGGCATTTTACTTCTCCTGATGCCTGGTCAAAAACGGTCCCTGTTTGGTTGGATGCAGAGATATCTCACCTTGCTGCTGCAGCCGTCCTTCCTCTAGATGAAAGGGGCCGATCATTTCTTCTGGACGAGGACAAGATGATCGCAAAAGGGCTATTCCCTCGTCTACCAGCCAGACTTCCTCGCCGTAAGTTTTACTTGCTTTCTTTATGGTTCTCGTGTGTCCATTCGCTAATATTTGGTAGGCTTTTGCAGTGTATGATTTTGACAGAGTTTGTGATCTGCAAGCTCGGGCGGTCAAAAATTCCGAGGCTGCCAGTAAGAGACACGCCGCTGGTTTGGCCAAGGAAGGTGTCGCTAGTCCGGATGGCGGCGACCCTTCGGATGATGAGAATATTGGCGATGTCGATGGGGAGCGGGTCGAGTTGGGGACATCTCCTGTTTGTCCGGATGCTGCTGCGAGTACCCCCGCTGTTACAGATAGTGTGGCTGCGAGTACTGCGGCGAGTACTGCTGCGACAGCTCCAAGCCGTAAGGGAAAGGAGAAAGTGGGGGTTTCGGGGGTGGCTAGTGAGATCCCTATTTTTGACGCGAACGTCCCTGAGACTCCCCTGGATCCTTCAAGCGACCTAAACCCTAGAACTGGTAGAGGTAAGCGTCCAGCGGAGGGCACGCCTGATCGCACTGCTCGGCCCGTAAAGCGGGCGTCAAGGGTCGTGTAATACGTGGTTTCTTCAGATGAAGAGGTCGCCGAGGAACCTGTGCTCGCCGAGGTTCCTTCTGCTGAGACGACCGTCCCTGGGGCTTCTGTTGAGGGACCAAATTTGGCGAAGTCTTCTTTCCCGGAAGGGGCAAGTAGTTTTGGTGCTACCGCCATTCCCCCAACCAGTGCAACTCCTCCTCCAGCAGCTGCGGAAAAACCGAGTTCTTCTTTTGCTGGTCAGCCTGGGTCACCTGGTCGACAAGGGCCAACTGATAAACCTGGGTCGTCCAGACAGGGGGAGGCTGCTGCATCTGGTTCTGGCGTTGCTCATGGAGCTCCTCCCGTTGATCCAGCTAAGGCTGGTGAGGGGGATGGATCTGTCTCCCTCTCGGATTTCACGGCTGCCGAGATTTGTTCTTATATAATGAATAACAATGTCTATGTCGGCGAGAGTTGGGAGCAGATAAAGAAGGGATCCTGCAACAAGAAAATGGAATTCTTCTTCAACTGCTATTCTCTGGTGAGCTTCTCGCTGTGTTTACGTATTTTCTGTTTAGCGCGTTTCCTGACTTCTGTTTTTCTCTTCTTTTTTCTTTTTAGATGCTGTCTGAGTTGACTGACAACTACAGACGAGGGAATTTTTTGTCGAAGGATTTGAAGCGCCTGCGGGAGCAGTCCTCTCTTTCGGAGGCTAAGAAGCTTGAGGCTGAGGAAACCCACGCTCAGCAACTTGCACAACTGAGGGAGTCGGCAGATGGGCACCTTTCAACCCGTTTGGCTGTTGAGGAGAAACTGGTTGTCGCCGAAGAAGAGATTCGCTTACTGCGAGAGCAACTCTCTGCTAGTCAGGAGTCGTTCGCTGCACGTTTAGAGGTTGAGCGACTAACTGAGGATGCGAAGGAGAAAGCCGAGCGTGAGGCTGCAGATTTGCGCAACCAGTTGGCCTCGCATGAAGTTATTTTGACTGATCTTAAGGCCGTTTTGGAGGTTGAAGCGGTTGATCGCTTCAAAAGATCCCCTGCCTATGACGCGCTTTTGCTGCGTGAGTTTGAAAAGGGCATGAGGCAGGCGAAAATTTTTTTTGCCATGAAGGATCATTCAACCGATAAAGCTCTGCGGCGTTTTGACAGGTCTCTTCAACAGCACATGGCCGATGGTGTGGGCTCGATAAAAGAGCAAATAAAACGATGGCGAGCCCATTGCCGTTATAATAGGACTGACCCTCATCCCATGCATTTGGAGATCCCCAGCAAACGTGCCTTCAACACATATTACTCGGGTCAGAAAGGCAGTTTTTCTGGTTCG
This sequence comes from Acer saccharum, assembly GCA_030490815.1. Taxonomy (NCBI): domain Eukaryota; kingdom Viridiplantae; phylum Streptophyta; class Magnoliopsida; order Sapindales; family Sapindaceae; genus Acer; species Acer saccharum. The sequence goes on from CM059872.1 coordinate 29,007,277, forward strand.
GGCGCTGAGCCAGACTTGGGCCCTGTTGCTGGAAGGGATTATGAGCCCTTTATGCTAGAAGAGGATGAGGAAGTCATCTGGCCTTCAGAGGAAGAGATGGAAGATGAGGAGGACAGTGAGGGCCCCCCTACAGCTGGTTGAGGACTGTGAATTTTACTTTTGCTTCATTATTTGTAATTCTTTATTTGTAAATAACCTTTATTCAAGTTATAAACTCTCCTTCGTTCTTTTGTGTTCAGCTGCCTTTGCTGATTTGTTGGCTTCGTTTAACTTTTTCTTTTCACCAAGTTCTTTTTAGCATATTTTATAGCTTTGTCCAGCTGCCTTTGCTATATTTTCGGCATACTCAGTGTTTGTCAGGACGTATCCGACCATGCACCAAGTTTTTTAGCATATTTTATAGCTTTTATTCAGCTGCCGTTGCTGTATTTTGGCGTACTCAGTGCTTTGGCAGAATTTACCCGTCCATGCACCAAGTTTTTTAGCATGCTTTTTGTTTGTTCAGCTGCCGTTGCTGTATTTTGGCGTACTCAGTGTTTTGGCAGGTTTTATTCGACCATGCCCTGAGTTTTTATTTCTCGCCAGTTATCACTGCAGCGAGCATAAAGCTCGTTTTCATGTGATGATAGCTATGTGTGATGGCGAATGCCTTTTGCGTTTGGCGAGTCGGAATCGAAAATCTCTTAGTAATAAATTACTCTTTATTGAATACTTCCTGCAACTTTATTAACACAGTCATAAAGAAAAAATGCTAAAACGAACAACTGCTCTAAGCTAAATGGAAAAATAGAAGGAATTCAAAAGAATCTAACTTGTCCCTTAAGGATAATATATCTTCAAGTACTGCGCATTGCATGGACGGGGTAGCTCGCCAAATCCTTCTCGAGTAATGAGATATGCCCCATGGCCAGCTATCCCCGTAATCTTATAAGGCCCTTCCCATTTGTCTGCGAGTGATCCTGCAGCCTTGTCTCTTGTTCCCGGATTCACGCTCTTCAGTACTAAGTCACCAAGTGTGAACCTCCTTTCACGCACATGCGAGTTGTAATATCTGGCTACCCTCTGTTGGTACGCCGCATTCCTTATTTGTGCGCGCTCTCTTCTTTCTTCTAATTCATCTAGGCCACACTTTAGCATATCAACGTTGATTTCTGGCTGGAAGAGTTGTACCCTTGGTGAAGAGAATGATGTTTCCACGGGAATAACAGCTTCTGCTCCGTAAGCCATGGAATACGGGGTTTCGCCTGTTGAACCCCTTTCCGTTGTTCGATATGCCCAGAGCACTTGTGGTAACTTATCCGCCCAGCTCCTCTTTTTGGTTGCCAATTTAGCTTTCAGGTTGTGCTTGATGATTTTGTTCACTGCTTCAGTTTGGCCATTCGTCTGTGGATGTGCTGGAGAAGCGTAGTAGTTGTTGATGCCATACTTATCACACAGTTCCCTGAATTTTCTGCCATCAAATTGGGTCCCATTGTCTGTGATGATGGTGTTCGGTATCCCGAATCTGTACAAGATATTTTTCTTCACAAAGCTAATGGTGTTTGCTTCTGTTATATGTACCAATGGCTCGGCTTCTACCCATTTTGTAAAATAATCCACGGCTACTATGGCATGCTTCGCTCCTCCAGTTGCTGTTGGCATTGGGCCGATCAAGTCTATTCCCCACATGGCGAATGGCCAAGGCGAGGTAATACTTTGCAGGAGCTCAGGTGGTTGTCGGATGTTATTGGCGATTTTCTGACATGCTTCACATCTCGCTGCCACCCTTTTGGAGTCGGCGAACAGAGTTGGCCAGTAAAAACCCTGTCTCAATGTTTTGTGGGCTAGGCTGGCACCCCCAGCGTGGTTCCCACAATTTCCACTGTGTATGCTTCTTAGGATACCTTCTGCTTCTTCAGGCCCGACACATCTCTGCAGTGCCCTCGAGTATCCCCTTTTGTATAGTTCTCCATTGAGTACCGAGTATCTTGTTGCTCTGTATTTTAGCCGCCTTGCTTCCAATGGGTCACTCGGAAGTATATCGTTGACGAGATATTCTTTAATTGGCGTGATCCAGCTGTCCCTCTCGCCAAAGACTGCCCCGACTTCCTTTGTTTTAACTATACTAGGCTGCAATAGGCGGATCATAGAGATATTGTTGGGCCAGATGTTGATCGTGGCAGATGCCAGTTTGGCTAAGGCATCAGCCTTTTCATTTTCTTCTCTGGGGACGTGAACAATTCTATACTCTTTGAATCTTTCTAACAGCTCCCTTGCTAATTCCAGGTAAGTGATCATGCTTTCTTCTCTCGCCTGGTATTCATCTAGCACCTGATTGACAACAACTTGAGAGTCGCTGAAAATTTCCACCTCGTCTGCTCCTAAGATTGTGCTAATCTTTAAACCTGCTATGAGTGCCTCGTACTCAGCTTGATTGTTGGTGGCTTTGAAGTCAAAACGCAAGGCACATTCGACTGAGTCTCCTTCCGACGTTGTCAGCACTATACCTGCCCCGCTGCCGTGCGTGTTTGATGAGCCATCAACGCGAAGTTGCCATTTGAATATTTTCTTATTTTGCTCCACCATCATTCTCGCCACCTCCATGCTTGGTTCAGTGAACTCTGCTACGAAGTCTGCCACTGCCTGGGCTTTAATTGCTGTCCTTAGGAGGTATTCTACATCGAATTCACTTAATTCGATCGCCCACTTTGTTAACCGACCTGATACCTCTGGTTTCTGCAGGATTAACTTCAGTGGGCAGTTGGTGTATACCCTGATTCTATGAGCCTGGAAATATGGTCTTAGCTTCCTTGCTGCTGTTATTAGGGCGAGTGCCATTTTTTCTGCCGACGAGTACCTTGTTTCGGCTGGTAACAGTGCCTTGCTGGTGTAGTATACTGGCTTTTGGATTCCATCTTCCTGTCGTACTAGCACGGAACTTGTGGCTGCTTCAGAAACGGATAAGTACATGTACAATGTCTCGGCTGTTTCTGGCTTTGATAGCAGTGGTGCCCGTCCAAGGTAGTCTTTTAAGGCCTGGAAGGCTTTTTCGCAATCCTCATTCCATTCGATCCCCTTTCCCTTCTTTAAAGCTTTGAAAAATGGTAGGCATCGGTCTGTTGATTTGGCTATGAATCTGCTCAGCGATGCTAGGCACCCTGTGAGTTTTTGGACATCTTTCAGAGTCTTTGGCGAGACCATTCTTGCTAGTGCTTGGATTTTTTCAGGGTTCACCTCTATTCCTCTTTGGTTTACTTGATATCCGAGAAACCTCCCAGATGGTACGCCGAATACACATTTTGCCGGATTCAACTTCATTCCATACTTGACCAGTACGTCGAACGTTTCCCTCAGGTCATCTGCATGTCTATCTGCGGTAACACTCTTTGTCAGCATATCATCAACATAAACCTCCATGTTTCTTCCTATTTGCCTGGCGAACATCTTGTTGACCAAGCGCTGATAAGTTGCCCCAGCGTTCTTCAGGCCGAATGGCATGACCGTGTAACAATACAACCCCTGATCTGTGGTGAATGCCGTCTTCTCTTCGTCAGGCCTGTGCATCTTTATCTGGTTGTACCCTGAATATGCATCCATGAAACTCAACGTCTCATGTCCGGCTGTTGCATCTACTAACTGGTCAATCCTTGGTAATGGGAAGCTGTCCTTGGGGCAAGCTTTGTTTAGGTCGGTGAAGTCGACGCACATCCTCCATTGATTGTTCTTCTTTTTTACCAAGACTACATTCGCCACCCATTCCGGGTACTTAACTTCTCTGATTGACCCTGCGGCGAGCAACTTTGATACTTCCTCTTTTATCGTTGCACTCCTTTCTGGGTTGAAGCTTCTCCTTTTCTGTACTACCGGTTTGCATTTCTCATTCACAGCCAGATTGTGAGAAATTGTGCTTCTATCAATCCCTGGCATGTCTTCGTGGCACCAAGCGAAAATCCCCCTATATTCTTTCAACAAGTTCGTCACATCTTTTTTAACCTGTTCAGTCAGCCTTGCTCCGATCTTCACTGTTTTATCTGGTTCCGCTTCATCTAGAATAATCGACTCAGTCGGTTCTTCCTTTTCTCTGCTTGTCTTGTCTCTTGGATCCAGTTCGAAGTTTTTCGGATTATCTTCCTGCATTTCTGTGTCTACTTCGAATATGTTCAAAGTTTCCATCCCTGTTTTATCTTTGAAGATTGACAGGTTGGCGCGGCGAGCCATCTCCTGCGACCCCTTCAATTCTCCGACGCCGAATTCTGTAGGGAACTTTATTTTCAGTGCATGGGTTGAAGTTACAGCTCGAGCTTTGTTAAGAAACGGTCGGCCAAGTAGAGCATTATACGGCCAATTATGGATGTCAACCACGACAAAGTCCAACAAGATTGTTCGCCGGCATGGTGCTGTTCCAAATCTTACCGGTAGTTTCACTGTTCCTAACGACCTAACCTCTGCGCCACCAAATCCTTTTAATGGTACATGGAATGGTTCAAGATCTTTCCTGTCCAGCCGCAACTCATCATACACTCTGGCACTTAAAATATCAGCCGAACTCCCATTGTCAATCATCACTCGAAGGACATCCCTATAGGCTATTCGAACTCCCACGACAATTGCATCATTAGGCTTTGCATCAATCCCGTCTGAGTCTTCTGCTGTAAACGTTATGGGATCATGTCCTTCTCTCCCCTTATTGGGGTTTCTCTGCACAGAATTGACTTCCATGCTCCTGCCTTCATACATTACTTCTCGAACTTCCGACATCCTTTCTCGATTGCTCCTCCCAGTGTGAGGTCCGCCGAAAATAGTGTTTATGGCTGCGTTAGGACTGTTCCTCCTTGGACTCTTCCTTTCTTGCCCGTTTCCTTGGCGGCTATCTTGGCGACCCCCGTGCTTGTCCTTCAGGTGCCCATCTCTGATCAGGCTTTCGATGTGATCGCGCAACTGGAAACACTTTGAAGTTTCATGTCCATGATCTTTATGGAATCGATAGTACTTAGTTGTATCTCTCCTTGCATTCGCTGATTGCTGTCGGGGGTATTTGGCGAGTCCCTTGTCTTCTACCACAGACAATATCTCCTCCTGGTCGCCATTTAAAGGGGTGTAATGGTTGTACCTTCCTCGAAACTTATTGGCTCGAGTGTTTCCCCTGCTCTCTCTTGAATATCTGATCGGACTATTTTATACCTATTTGAGGTCCCCCATTTCCGATCGTTTGTCTCGTTTTCGAGCGTATTTTTGTATATAATGTTTTGTTTGAGCCTTGTGTAGGTACATATTCCTTATAATAAGGTTTTGAGCTTAAAAATTAGTTTGGGAGGCAAAATGGAGCAAAAAGAGCTGAAATTATATATACGTGTGCAGAACATACAACTTGCGGAGATCATATCTTCCTCCTCAGATAGAACCACATGGATATCTTTATATATTCGGAAAGCCCCGGAAGTCTAGTTTCCAGAACATTTTACGGATTGCAATTCCGAGCTTTCTACAGGAGGTTATGGCCATTTCCGTAACGGTGCGCGATGCTGAAAACGCTGAAACGTTGTCAGGTCTAAACGGCTACTTCAAACGGCGGTCAGGCCGCCGATACAAACCGCCGAATCACTCCAGAAAGTCGTTTTTTGGGCGAATTTCAGGGACAGTTTCGTCCATTCACCCCAACCTTCAGCCCTAACCTCCCAACACTATATAAACCCCTTATTCTCTTCCCTCCCACCAGAACACACTCCCCACACACTTCCTCTTCATCTTCTTCTTCATTTTCTTCACCAAATAAGAGAGAGAGGAGCTTCCAAGAGCATCCATGGAGGTTTTTCCTCCATGGATGCTCCCCATCTCACCTTCTACACATCCTCCACCACATTTAGGAGTAGATTGCATAGAGATAGGAGTGGGCTTTGGCCAATTTCGAGCTAGCAAGGGAAGGAGCTCTTGGAGGAGGTTTTCTTCAAGGGTTGTATCTATTTCTCACTCTCTATGTATTTCTTGTTTTCTTGAATGTGTAATCCCCACTTAGGAATATTTGTGAACCTATTTTGTGCTCAATATATATATGGTTGTTTTTATATCCAATTTGTGTTTTGATTCATTCTTGATTGTTATTGATATGTCTCTTATCTTGAAATGCATGTTTATGGATGATTGGAAATTAATATGTATTCATGGATGGGATTAGGAGTAGATTAATGTAAATTAGGAGTAGTTGTAATCAAATATCCCATTTTGTGTTTGTATGTTGATGGAAGGTCTAAATTGCATGTCATGAATAGGTTTGGGTGACTTAGAGTTAGGATTGTGCCTTTGGAGGGGCTCTCCGGGCATAGTTTTGGCTAATTAGCTAGGAAGAGTGGGTGAACCTATAAATTGCCACATTAGAAGGGTTTGGTTCATTGTTCTTGTTAACAATTGGACTTTAGCTATTTCTCACTCTAGGGGCTCTAGGTGAGTCATGGTTAGAGTTACAATTATTGGTTTTTGGCTATTTCTCACGCTAGGGGCTCTAGGTGAGTTATGGTTGGAGATACAATCACTCTTTCCACATTCATTAGACTTTCAAGTTGCCATTTTACATTACGAAGCTATTATTGGGGCTCAATGTAGTTTTGTTTGTAGACTCGGTTCACATATATTGGTTGCGGTTTCGTGTTTGAGAGGTTCTCAACACACTCTTCAACCGGTAGCTCTATGAATGGGTATAAATCGGATTGAGGCAAGAACGAACCCTTAACTAAAATTGGATGTCCTTAATGTCTAACAACCAACTATTTGTACACTTATGTATGGTGAACTTGTTGAACCTTGTGTGACCATTTTCATGCATCTCTCCTATCCACCATTTTATTTATCACTTTAAACACCATTCTCACCCTTCCATATTCTCTTTGTTCTTATTTATTTTCATTTTCATTCTCTCTACGCATACACATGCCGCATTGTACATACATTTCACACACACCATTCTCACCTTTCCGCATTCTATTTACATGCTTACAATAAACTCTAGAACTTGAAATGGTTGACGAATAACATCTCCCTGCGGAACGATACCCTCGCTTGTCGCTTTACTAGTCTTTTTGCTAGTTTAGAGCACATTGCGTAGGAAACCCCCTTTTAAATGAAATTATCTTTTGATCCTTGCGATTTCTTAACGACGGAAAAAGCGAGTATCAAAAATGGCGCCGCTGCCGGGGAGGCGTATTCATTGATTGTTTCATGTTTTAGTTTAGGTTATGTGAATTTTTAGATTTATTTGCTTTGCGGATACATATGTATGTGTTTAGGATTTTACTTTTTCTTATTTTCATTTTTTTTATAGCATATGCGCTTAATGTTGTTTGAGTTGTGCTTGTGCAAGGAATGGAAATTTCAAGTCGGATGGACTGCACAACTCAAGAGAACCATACGGTGTGCTTGTCGCGCCAAGACAACTCCCCAAGTGAAACGGCAGCGCCACAATGGCCTAGTTGGTTGCAGCCACAAGAGGTATCCTCTGAATTTTGAGTTTAAATGGAGCACCTGTGGATGTAGTTGTTGATTATGTGCTTAATGTTAAAATGCTATGCTTGTTATGTTTGTAACCTTTTATTTTTGTTTAGATCTAAGAGTGGATTTGTATTGTGCTTAGATCTTAGGATTTGTTGTGTATTGTTGTTAGCTTTTTATTTTTGTTCTCATCTCTGAATTTTGCTAAACGTTGTCCATATTTTATGATTTGAGCAACATTGAGGACAATGTTGAGTTTAGGTTTGGGGGTGTGGACACCTTCGTTGTTTGTTTTTAATTTTTGTTACGTTTAGAAAATTTTCAAATCTCTGCACAAACGATCAATTTTGAAATTTTTATGGAAATGAGTCCATTTTGTTGAGTTGTTTTTCTTCGCGTGCCGGTAGAGGCACATGTATGCTTTTAGCTCCGTGCGTTGCTTAAATTTGCTTGTACAGTGCCAATCTTTTGATGTTGAGGTGGATGAGACTTTTATGCTTGTTTAGCCTAGGAAAATTGTGGAGACCACCCGTGAGCTACACTGTGCCTAAATAACGAAAGTTTGTGGGTTTTGTTTCTACTCTTATACACTCTTCGATTTTATTTTTCTTCATTGTGATCTCATTGTACATCAATTTTGCATTGATTGCCATAGAACTTCATCATGTGGACTGCTTGTTGAAACTTGTATTCTCTTGTTAGATGGAATTTTAGAAATGATTTTGAGCTTGAGTGTGTGCATAACTACTAAAATAGCCTAAACACTCCCATACCCCTATATTCATTGCAAATTGAAGCCAAACACATATCCATTCCCTAGTTATTGATCATGTTGAGGTGTATAGCTTAGGAGAAGCTAGCTCTAAATTTTGTAAAAGCGTGTACTTAGGCAAATATATGTAAATTGTGCTAGGCAAAAGCTTACAAAAAGAAAAAAGAAAAAAAAAAAAGGAGAAAAAAGGAAAAGAAAAGAAAAAAAAATAGAATAAGTGTTGAAATATAAAGCACTTAAGCCTCTTGGTTCTTCAATGTTAAAGTTACTCACTAATAAGGGTACAATTGTAGCACAATAGTTCAATGTAAATTTTATAGCATATACGCTTGTATTGTAAATATGTAATAGAGCTAATTTTGTTATAAAATGTAATGTGTAAACACACCTTAGCATGGTTAATAACTTTATCCTTCTCGCTCCCACCATCTCTTCCATCCCAAACACTACCACAAATCACTTTGGCCCCAATAAAAGTGAGGGAAAGCTCATTTGATCTCTTAGGAAGTCTATCTTGGGAATGCGAGTCAATGCATGTCTTTCCACGTTCGTGGCATTTCAATTCCTTCCATGAGATCCATTTTCAGAAAATGTACGTCATTGAAAAATACTCATATGTGATTATATTTGATTCCATATACCTAAATTCCAAATCACATATGTTTGCTAGAGAGTGCGCCTAAGTTCTGAGTGAAAATATGACTGAAATCCGGTGAGGATTAGAGTTGAGGCGAATTTTATCTTGGGCATACGAGCGTGGCTGTTTTGTAAACCAAAAACATCCTAAGTATTGGCATACTTGCATTGTGTGATGCATTGTTATTAATTGGTATATTTGAGATTCTAGCATGCATGTGTAGTCTTTGCTTGGTATGTGCGGATTTGCATCTCAACTTTTATTGCAGAGTATACGTTTGTGGGTGTCGTAGCTGTAAACCCTCAGGAGACTATAACTCCTCCTATAGGGATCGCCTAGTGGTTTAAAGGCTTGTGGCACATGCTAAGTGCCACCGTGTTTCCTACGGAAGTGGACTAGCTTAATTTTTAGTTTTTTATTTGTAAGTTTTTATTTGTTGCATATATTTTTGTTCTCTTTGTTTTGCTCGAGGACGAGCAAATGATAGGTTTGGGGGTATTTGATCGGACTATTTTATACCTATTTGAGGTCCCCCATTTCCGATCGTTTGTCTCGTTTTCGAGCGTATTTTTGTATATAATGTTTTGTTTGAGCCTTGTGTAGGTACATATTCCTTATAATAAGGTTTTGAGCTTAAAAATTAGTTTGGGAGGCAAAATGGAGCAAAAAGAGCTGAAATTATATATACGTGTGCAGAACATACAACTTGCGGAGATCATATCTTCCTCCTCAGATAGAACCACATGGATATCTTTATATATTCGGAAAGCCCCGGAAGTCTAGTTTCCAGAACATTTTACGGATTGCAATTCCGAGCTTTCTACAGGAGGTTATGGCCATTTCCGTAACGGTGCGCGATGCTGAAAACGCTGAAACGTTGTCAGGTCTAAACGGCTACTTCAAACGGCGGTCAGGCCGCCGATACAAACCGCCGAATCACTCCAGAAAGTCGTTTTTTTGGGCGAATTTCAGGGACAGTTTCGTCCATTCACCCCAACCTTCAGCCCTAACCTCCCAACACTATATAAACCTCTTATTCTCTTCCCTCCCACCAGAACACACTCCCCACACACTTCCTCTTCATCTTCTTCTTCATTTTCTTCACCAAATAAGAGAGAGAGGAGCTTCCAAGAGCATCCATGGAGGTTTTTCCTCCATGGATGCTCCCCATCTCACCTTCTACACATCCTCCACCACATTTAGGAGTAGATTGCATAGAGATAGGAGTGGGCTTTGGCCAATTTCGAGCTAGCAAGGGAAGGAGCTCTTGGAGGAGGTTTTCTTCAAGGGTTGTATCTATTTCTCACTCTCTATGTATTTCTTGTTTTCTTGAATGTGTAATCCCCACTTAGGAATATTTGTGAACCTATTTTGTGCTCAATATATATATGGTTGTTTTTATATCCAATTTGTGTTTTGATTCATTCTTGATTGTTATTGATATGTCTCTTATCTTGAAATGCATGTTTATGGATGATTGGAAATTAATATGTATTCATGGATGGGATTAGGAGTAGATTAATGTAAATTAGGAGTAGTTGTAATCAAATATCCCATTTTGTGTTTGTATGTTGATGGAAGGTCTAAATTGCATGTCATGAATAGGTTTGGGTGACTTAGAGTTAGGATTGTGCCTTTGGAGGGGCTCTCCGGGCATAGTTTTGGCTAATTAGCTAGGAAGAGTGGGTGAACCTATAAATTGCCACATTAGAAGGGTTTGGTTCATTGTTCTTGTTAACAATTGGACTTTAGCTATTTCTCACTCTAGGGGCTCTAGGTGAGTCATGGTTAGAGTTACAATTATTGGTTTTTGGCTATTTCTCACGCTAGGGGCTCTAGGTGAGTTATGGTTGGAGATACAATCACTCTTTCCACATTCATTAGACTTTCAAGTTGCCATTTTACATTACGAAGCTATTATTGGGGCTCAATGTAGTTTTGTTTGTAGACTCGGTTCACATATGTTGGTTGCGGTTTCGTGTTTGAGAGGTTCTCAACACACTCTTCAACCGGTAGCTCTATGAATGGGTATAAATCGGATTGAGGCAAGAACGAACCCTTAACTAAAATTGGATGTCCTTAATGTCTAACAACCAACTATTTGTACACTTATGTATGGTGAACTTGTTGAACCTTGTGTGACCATTTTCATGCATCTCTCCTATCCACCATTTTATTTATCACTTTAAACACCATTCTCACCCTTCCATATTCTCTTTGTTCTTATTTATTTTCATTTTCATTCTCTCTACGCATACACATGCCGCATTGTACATACATTTCACACACACCATTCTCACCTTTCCGCATTCTATTTACATGCTTACAATAAACTCTAGAACTTGAAATGGTTGACGAATAACATCTCCCTGCGGAACGATACCCTCGCTTGTCGCTTTACTAGTCTTTTTGCTAGTTTAGAGCACATTGCGTAGGAAACCCCCTTTTAAATGAAATTATCTTTTGATCCTTGCGATTTCTTAACGACGGAAAAAGTGAGTATCAATATCCCTTTTGGCCCTTCTCATCCTTCTGGCGATCGCGTGATTGCATCTTTTTGTCGTCCTTATAGTCTGTTTTCAGGTTAGGTTTGTGCCCATGCACGTAGCTACCCCCTTGTGCTACTTCTTCTTCCTCTGCCAGTGCGTAGTCGCCAGCTATTTCCATCATCTCCTCGTAAGTTTTAGGTCTATCCCTTCGCAGGTCAAAGGATAATCGTCCACTCTGTAGCCCATTGGTGAAAGCGGCGATTACAGCTACATCACTGGCATCCTCAATTTGAGCTACTTCCTTCCCGAACCTGGCCAGATACTTCTTGATTGACTCGTTATGTTCCTGTTTCAAGTTCGACAGATGGGCGAGTGACTTTCTTCTTTGGACACTTCCCATGAACTGCCTTATGAATGCCTTGCTGAGGTTTGAGAAGCTGCTTATGGTTCCGGGTGGAAGCCTTCCGAACCATCTAGAGGCGAGGTCGCCGAATGTTTGCGGGAAGATGAGACACAACAACCCATCATTGGATGAATACTGGGCCATGATATTGCGGAATCGGCGAACATGTTCTTTTGGATCCCTGTTCTCCTTATACTGCTCAATAGTTGGCATTCTAAATCTGTCTGGAAATTGGGTGCGAGCAATAGATTCGACGAATGGGCTATCTGACTCATCATCCGAGGATACATTACGACCATACCTTCGTGCCATTGCTGAAACCTTTCTTGATAGCTCTTGTAAGGTGACATCTCGCTGACCAGTTGGTTCTCCTGCTGGATCGAGCCTACTCATGATTGTCATTCTACCATGATTGCCTCTCTCATCTGGGCTTCTTCGATCTTCAGTGCTTTCGGATCTTCTCCGCTTCGTTCTTTTAGATCGTAACTCCCTTCGCGGACGAGGACTCTTGTCCTCAGATGAGATGGACCGGTGTCTCCGGCGGTTTCGCTGGTATGTGTCGCTGGAATTGACCCCATGTGTTCGCACCTGGTCTCGTTCCTCCCTGGATTCTTCATTCATCACACCTTTTCCCTTCCTTTGTTTTCTCCCCTCGAAATCCTCAATGTGGTCTTGGGGGGTCTCCTCGGTGGATTGTCTTGCTTGAGTATCGGGAATTGTGATATGAACTTCTGACCGTAGCCTTCCGGGTGGATGGGTTCCAGGGGTGTTTAACTCGTTAGGAGATGAGACTCCTAACCCTATGGGAAGCGAAAGTCCTATTTTGCTGGCTTCGCTGATTAGGTTTACCAATGCGGCTTGGAAGTGCTGTAAAATCCCGGGATCAGCCGCTCTAGTTCCTGGCGTTGCTGCTGACTGCTCCCCAACTGTCACTGCCCTGTCTCCCGTTGGCGCAGCTGGTTCAACAACTAAATCTCCACTGGAGTTACCATCTATGTCGCTGTCGTTGTTCATGCTGTCTGATTCGCAAGGGTCCCTCGAAGTTTTCTGTTCAAAAGCCCCCTCCTTCTAGCGCCAATTGTTGACGGTGAAATTTGGATTGCCACGTACTCAACAATTAAATCAATTTAATATGAAGCAAGAAAATTAAGAACACAAGCAAAAGACAAGTTTTACGTGGAAAACCCTTGAATGGGAAAAAAACCACGGCGCCCCTGAGGGCAGAAGAATAATATTAGGTTTTCGTTGCTTTGTTACACACTCTAATCTCTCACAATTGCTCTCTTTTCTCTCTCTATATTTCTGAACCCCTTCCTCGTGGGATAAGTGGTTCTATTTATACATGTTTACTTAGGGTTTACCCTTGTTGATTTGTTCTAGGATCCTTCTTTGTCGCGAACTGGGTCTTCTTTCCTTTTTATGATTCCTTGTTGCTTTGGGTCTTCTAAAAGTGTAGGGTTTACTTCTGTATTTTTACCGAATTGGTTCAAGCCCAGTGTGCTGGTCCAGCGAGTACCTTTAGTTTCTGGGTATTGCGTTTCTGGCGAGCACACTTCTATATTCGGTGAGTAGGTTTTTGGGAATCGGCAGCCATGCCTTTAACTTCCTTCTGGCCTTTATCCTTCTGACTTGTCAGACTCCTTTCCTTGACCTGGTCAATGAATGACGTGGCAGACTTTTGTTAGCTCTTTTGATGACGTGTCAAGTTGGCGAACTTATATATACAACCACGATACCTTACTCGGAAAAGAGAATAAGTAGTCCGACCACAAACGAAGATAATCAGCTTGGGCAGCAGATCTCATTCGGGCACACTCGGGCACACTCGGGCATACTTACTCGGGAATCAATAAGACAGTCATCAACACTCATACCAATCACAATCAGCGACCAGCATGTCCACCATAAGCAACGATGTGACCATTAGAGTTTAAAAAGGAAACAACTCTCGCGAATAAAGGAGAAAGAATCTCGTCCAGAGGAGAACCCAGCCGAAAGAGGAAAACATAACCTGATTAGGACTAGGAAGCCGCTTGAGACTTGGGGACCACAACACTAAACCCTAGCGGCCACCTTAAAACCCTAAAAACAACATGTATAAATACCCCCTCTATTCACAAACATGTAGGGAAAAATAGAGTGCACGCAGCGGAAGCGAGACTAAAACAGAGTTTAGTATAGTTTAAAATTTTTCCATAAGTTGAACCTTAACCCTTTAATTAATTAACATATAATACTAAAGATATCATACCTTTGTCACGTGATCCGATTGACATTGCGTCGATGGTAATCCGCAAGATCTTCCAATCCAATCACGAACGTGAATCACCTAGGAGCGTGGTCTCCCTTCTCTTTGAATTGTGTACCTGAGGATGGATTAACAAAACTTTTTCTTTTTCATTAGTCACAACAAATTCCAAGAGGCTACAAAGAATGTTCCGGTCACTTTTGAATTCACAATCGTTAGATCGAAACTCGCGTGAACCTTATTCGAAATTGTGCACAAAACCTTTTGATATAAAAGTTACTAGGGCACTATCGAAATAAGAACAAACTTTTCTCTCTTTTCCTCTTGGCCGAATTCTCACACTAGTCTAAGAGTTGGATTCTATTTTTCTCAAGCAAAAGAAAAAACTCTCAAGCCAAAGACCTAGGGTTCTTGAAAATATACAAAGAATATATATATATATATATATATATATATATATCTATCAATGCGGCCATATACTTTATATATATATTATAGTGTATATCTAATATTTATAGTGTATATCTAATATATATTCTGCCGCATGCATATATATTATATACAAACCCTAATCCAACTCTTTAGTGTTTTGTGACTATATAAAAGACTTCCTTATTTGACTAGATAAATAAATCCCTTATTTATCTACTTACCAAATAAAGTCTTTTATTTTATTTATACTACCACAATAGTATACTACTAACAAACATATTTCCTAGTCAGAAAAAGATTTTGATTTTTAATTAAATAATTAATTAATCAATTAATTAATTTCCATTTAATCAAATAATAAAAATAAAACAATATAATATCATATATATATCTCAGCCATGTGCCATATATATTAATATATCTATATATTGTTTTTCTATTTTATTAAATCCATTGGACCTTAATAAAAGGCCCACATGTGAACCAGACTCATTCTTACTAAAAGAAACAAGCCCACATGCCTTTCATTAATATATTAATATAATTGATCAGCCCATTAAATAAATAATGTGCAAATTATATTCTTAATATATTAAATACAATTCTAGATGGACCCATAAATTGATCCGGTAGAATATATCAAGTGATCCATGCAAGTCCGTGTGGATTGGGGATCTTGACGGGCCTATCTAAATTTAAGCTCCAATAGACATAACCCAATCACAATCAACAAATGATTCACTTAGGTTCAATCTATTAATTTTAGTTCATTCCACTAAAGAACTAAAATTGCACTCTTAAATAAAGATGGAATAAGTAAATGATTCTCATTCATACCCTAGACAATCTTATAGGAGATGGTATATCCTCGTGAAGAATATCAGTAATCGCCAAGAGCTAATAGACCGCCTATAGCTCTTCAAGTTACCATATTTCCTCATGTGACCACATTTTGAACTTGGATATTTTGACTTGTCCAGAAGCCATGTTTCAATAGACACTATTGAAAACTTAACGTTAAGATTTAATATCCAATACCTCAAAACATCCATATGATGATATTCTACTCTCATTTAATAAATGGAGCCACGATGTCCATATCTATAAATGAAGTCCTCTATCGATTAACAAATGAATACCACCAAACTATCGACGATAGACTATGCTATATAATCGTACTCATTGATAACTCAAATGATAACACTTGCAACCATAAGTCCATCATTTATCTCAGGATTAAGATAGACTCTCCGATTGTCCTGATAATGAAAAGACTATTATCTACTGACGGTTCTAGATAAAGTATTTCATTGTGATCCAGTTCAATGCACCTAGTGCACTAGATCTTTTACTCAAAGCCACTTTGATGATTTTAGACTCATCATAACACATTTGATCCCACTCAAATGCCAGTAAAAGAATCTACAACTTTAACAAGATAAAGGTGCCCAACCTTTAACTTAAGTTGTGAACATTATTCAAGACTAACTAAAGAATTGTGTCTACCTCATACATATTCAGATGTACGAACAATTCTTCTTTTCTCATAGTCTTTTGACCTTATGATTATTTACTTTTGACAATTATAATAATTAAACTATAAATGCTATAAGATTTGTTAAACCAGAAATCACATTATTAATATGAATAGATTGTCAAAAACAACTATTACACTCTTGCTATTGAGCATAATCCTAACAAAACAGGGGGTACGCGAGAAGTGATAAGAAAAGAGAGAGAGAGAGAGAATCACAGTGTAATGTTCTTGTAATCTTTCTTCATAGTGAATTCGACTTTGTTGCTAAAGCAATAACCCGTGGATGTTTCTCCAATCTCTGGAGTTTTACCACGTAATCGTTTGTTATTTCTTCTCAATCTTTAGTTATATTCAATCATAAATTGCAGTAATTCGAAAACAAATCATTGACTTGGTGACCGTCAAAAATCACGGTCAACATTGGGTAATTTCAATTTTCATCAAAGGTATCACACATGGTCTCAGTGATGTGATAATGCCAGGGTTCAAAATTTAAATGTCACTATTTGGGGCGTTTTTTGTAAAACAGGCACCACATTACTAATTTAAGTTTAAAAGGCACCTATTTAGGTGACAAGACAAAAATACCCTCATTTTGGCAGTTTGTGTCTTTTCAAACGTGGAGAGAAAAAAGTTGAGAGAGAGAGAACAGTGGAGAGAGAAAGCTTCGGTGCAAGAAATCCGACTGTAATTCTCATGGCAAATTCACTGGCGGTGGCGCTACAGTCCTGAAGTCGACGAGAACCTACAATCTCACGGTAAGGTTATGTTTCTATTTCGTTTTTGTTGTTGATAAATTTATGTTGGTTGTTGTTTTGATTTGTTTTGTTGTTAGTTTATGTGTGTTTCATTTAGATTATGTCTCAGGGTTAGTTTAGGTTTAGATTAGGGTTTGAATGTATAAAAACGTTGTGTAGAAGATAATGAAGATCTGGGTTTTCGAGCCTTTTAAAATGTTGGTCGAGCCTTTTAAAACGTTTTTCGAGCCTTTTCAAACGTTTTCCGAGACTTTGAAATAGTAATCCTAGACTTTGTAACAGTAATCCAAGCTTTTTTATATTTTGAATCTCCGAGACTTTTAAAACGTTGTCCGAGCTTTTTTAAACGTTGTCCGAGACTTTGTAACAGTAATCTGAGCTTTTTTCTATTTTGAATCTCCGAGACTTTTAAAACGTTGTCCAAGCTTTTTTTAGAGATTATGAATAGGTTTGTCTAATTTGAATCTCTAAGACTTTTAAAACGTTTTCCAAGCCTTTTTCAAGCATTTTCAAATGTTGTCCGAGACTTTTCATACGTTCTCTGAGCCTTCTCATATGCTCTCCGAGACTTTTTATATGCTCTCCGAGTCTTTTCATATACTCTTCGAGCCTTTTCAGTTTTTCTACAAGCTTTTTCATATACTCTTCAAGGCTTTTCAATGAACTTATATGTTTTTTTTTCTTTGAATATGCGGATGACGAATCAGCTGAAATTTTTTCTTAAAACTCCAGAGGATGAAAGGTACTCGGGAAAAATAACTAGGCATAACTATTTCGATGACCTTTTAGATATCGACAATGCACTTGGCAGGGTACCTGTGTAGGGAAAAATACACGCGGCGGAAGCGAAAAATAGGTTTAGTATAGTTTAAATTTTTTCCTTAAAGATGAACCTTAACCCCTTGATTAATTAACATATATAAAAGTATCGTACATTTGTCGCGTGATCTGATTGACGTTGTGTCAATGGTATTTTGCAAGAGCTTCCAATCCAATCACGAACGTGAATCACCTAGGAGCGTAGTCTCCCTTTCTTTGAATTGTGTACCTGAGGATGGATAACAAAAACTTTTTCTTTTTCATTAGTCACAAAACTTCCAAGAGATAATAAAGAACGTTCCGGTCACTTTTGAATTCTCAATCCTTTGATCGAAATTCGCGTGAACCTAATTTGAAGTTATACACAAAGCCTTTTAATGTAAAAGCTACTAGTGCACTATCGAAATAAAACGTTCTCTTCTCTCTTTTCCCTCTTGGCCAAATTCTACACACTTGTTCTTAGAGTTAGATTTTATTTTTCAAGCAAAAGAAATAATTCTAATGAAAAACCTGGGTGGCCGAAATCTATCTCTTAGAATATATATATATATATTATTATATTATATATATATATATTAGGCGAATTCTTCTGCCATATAAATAATATATGTTTCTATATGAATTCAACTTGCCATATAATATATATATATATATATATATATATGTATCCGCATTCAACTTGCCATATATATATATATATATATATTGCAATCCGAATTCAACTTGCAATATTTAGTGATAGCCTAAATCTTCTCCCAAATAGGATTTATGCCTTGTAGCCTAAATACTAACCCTAATTAGATTTCTTATCTTTGGCCGAAATCCTCTCACAAGAAGGAGTTATGTTTCCACCAAAGACTCCTATCAATCTTTGGAAATCTAAACCATAATCCAACTCTTTAGTGTATTATCCAATTATAACTATATCAAAGACTTCCTAATTTGACTAGATAAATAAATTCCTTTTATTTATCAACTTACCAAATAAAGTCTTTGATTCTTATTATACTACTAACAATAGTATAACACTAAGAAACATATTTCCTAGTTAGAAAAAGATTTTGACTTTTAATTAATTAAATAATTAATTAATTAATTAATTTTCATTTAATTAAATAATAAAATAAAACAATATAATAGGCCAATATTTTAGCCTTGCCGCCCATGTCCAAGATATGAGCTATATATTGTTTTTTTCTTTTTTTATTTATTAAATCCATTGGACTTTAATAAAAAGCCCACATGTGAACTAGACTCATTCTTACTAAAAGAAACAAGTCCACATGTCTCAAATTAATTCATTAATATAAATTTAACAGCCCATTAAATAAACAATGTGCAAATTATATTCTTAATGTATTAATTACAATTATAGACAGACCCATAATTAGTCCGGTAGAATATATCAAGTGATCCATGCAAGTCCGTGTGGATTGGGGATCTTGGCGAGCTATCTAAATTTGAGCTTCAATAGATATAACCCAATCACAATCAACAAATGATTTACTTGGGTTCGATCTATTAATTTTAGTCCATTCCACTAAAGAACTAAAATTGCACTATTAAATAAAGATAGAATAAGCAAGTATTTCTCATTTGTACCCTAGACAATCTTATTGGAGATAGTGTATCTTCGTGAAGAATATCAGTAATCGCCAAGAGCTCATAGACCGCATATAGCTCTCCAAGTTACCATATTTACTCGTATGACCACATTTTGAACTTGGATATTTTGACTTGTCCAGAAGCCATGTTTCAATAGACACTATCGAAAACTTAATGTTAAGATTTAATATTTAATACCTCAAAACATCCATATGATGATATTCTACTCTCATTTAATAAATGGAGCCACGATGTCCATATCTATAAATGAAGTCCTCTATCGATTAGCAAATGAATACCACCAAACTATCGAGGATAGACTATGCTATATAATCTTACTCATTTGATAGATCAAATGATAACACTTGTAACCATAAATCCACCATTTATCTCAGGATTAAGGTAGGCTCTCCGATTGTCCTCAATAAAAAACTTTTATCTACTAACGGTTCTAGATAAAGTATTTTATTGTGATCCTATTCAATACACTTAGTGCACTAGATTCTTTCACCCAAAGTCACTACACTTTGATGATTTTAGACTCATCATAACATATTTGGTCCTACTCAAATGCTAGCAAAAGAATCTACAACTTTAACAAGGTAAAGGTGCCCAACCTTTATCTTAAGTTGTGAACATTATTCAAGACTAACTAAAGAATTGTGTCTACCTCATACATATCCAGATGTACGAACAATTCTTCATATCTCTTAGTCTTTTGACCTTATGATTATTTACTTTTGACAATTATAATAATTAAACTATAAATGCTATAAGATTTGTTAAACCAGAAATCACTTTATTAATATGAAAAGATTGTCAAAAACATTATTACACTCTTGCTATTGAGCATAATCCTAACAATCTTCCACTTGCTCTATAGCAAGTGTGTCATATCCCTCACTCCCATGTTCTCTAGGTGCCCATCAAAATTCGAATAGAAATCAAAATCTGTATACCCAACGGGAATTAAATCCCATCCAGAGTATACAAGCATATGATCTCTCGTTCTCCTGAGATACTTGAAAATATGCTTGACTGCCGTCCAGTGATCAGGACCAGGTTTAGATTGAAACCTGCTAACTATGCCAAAACAAATATCTGGTCTAGTACAGAGCATTGCATACATGAGACTTCCAACTGCCGAGGCATATGGAACTCTACTCATGAATTGCTCTTCATGCTCATTCTTAGGAACTTGTTCCTTAAAAAGTTTGATTCCATGTCTAAAAAGGTAACATACCTTTATTGGAATCTTGCATGGAGAACCTAGACAAGATTTTATCTATATATGAAGCTTGGGATAATGCTATCGTTTTATTCTTTCTATCCCTTATAACTTGAATACCTATAATAAAACTTACTTCTCCTAAGTCCTTCATATCAAATTGTTTTGCTAACCATTCTTTTATTGATGTCAATACACCTACATCATTTCTGATGAGTAGTATATCATCAACATAAAGAATCAGGAAAACCAACTTGTCACCTTTAATCCTTTTATACACACAGGATTCATCAAGGTTTTGAATAAATCCAAAACCTTTCACAGCTAGATCGAACCTTATATTCCCTTTCTTCTTAGCATGTTTTAATGAATCCTTCTGGTTGCATCATATAGATGCTTTCGTCAAGACTTCCGTTAAGGAAAGTTGTTGTTATAGGTAAAAATAGTCGTAAAGGACACGTCGTCACCACAGAAGGCCAGGCCAGCGGGAGTCAAGATAAGTCAACTTACGGAGCAGAAACCCCCACGATACCTTACTCAAAAAAGAGAATAAGTAGTCCGACCACAAACGAAGATAATCAGCTTGGACAGCAGATCTCATTCGGGCACACTCGGTCACACTCGGGCACACTCGGGCATACTTACTCGGGAATCAATAAGACAGTCATCAACACTCATACCAATCACAATCAGCGACCAGCATGTCCACCATAAGCAACGATGCGACCATTAGAGTTTAAAAAGGAAACAGCTCCCGCGAATAAAGGAGAAAGAATCTCGTCCAGAGGAGAACCCAGCCGAAAGAGGAAAACATAACCTGATTAGGACTAGGAAGCCGCTTGAGACTTGGGGACCACAACACTAAACCCTAGCGGCCACCTTAAAACCCTAAAAACAACATGTATAAATACCCCTCTATTCACAAACAGGGGGTACGCGAGAAGTGATAAGAAAAGAGAGAAAGAGAGAGAGAATCACAGTGTAATGTTCTTGTAATCTTTCTTCATAGTGAATTCGACTTTGTTGCTAAAGCAACAACCCATGGATGTTTCTCCAATCTCTGGAGTTTTACCACGTAATCTTTTGTTATTTCTTCTCAATCTTTAGTTATATTCAATCATAAATTGCAGTAATTCGAAAACAAATCATTGACTTGGTGACCATCAAAAATCACCGTCAACAATTGGCGCTAGAAGGAGGGGGACCCGAAAAATTTGTGACAACAATGGCTGGCGACGGAGATGGTAGCGATTCCAGGTACAGTCAAGGCATGCCAAGTAACGAGTTGGAAGATGACACTGCGCTCAATACTGCGGATGCAACTCTGACGACGGCAGACCAGTCAGCTGCCCTGGCTGGTATTCAACGTTTCCCTACAGCTAATGAAGAAATCGCGCAACGACTCCGCGCTTCTCTGCAACAACTCATATCAGACGCAGCAAGGCAAGGAATTGACCTTTCTGTCACGGAAGGTTTGATGTCGCCTCACAATCTGTCCGCCCCAAGCCAGCAGACAGCAAGATTACGTTCTGCAGTGGTGGTACCAACCCCTGATGCACCCCCAAAGGCAAGATGAGATCCTACAGGCAGACCAGAGATGCTATCTGAAAGGGTGGCCAGGAGAAGTATGGAGCATAGAGAGGGGAATGATTCTGACAAAGAGTATGATCAAGATCGGATAGCCGGGGATCGAGACCACCCTAGGAGGCGTGGTCACAGGAGAGACCGGTCATCCTCCTCTGAAGAAAGTGAGCAGAACCATCATCGCAAGCGCCAAAGGGGCACAGTCCGGCTGCATGGCCTAAACCGAGATCGTAGAGAGTTGAATCCCGAGGAGAGGGGCCAAAAACTGACCATAAGCCAAAACTTCAATGCGTTAGGAAAACCTGAAGGGGACAGAGACATACTTATACAGAGTCTCACCCGGGAAGTTCAGAATAATCGACGACAAATGGATGCTTTGGTCAGGCGGTATGGGCGTAATGAGCTGTCAGATGATGAATCCGGAAGCCTTTTCACCAATGGGGTTTTGAGGATGCCTTTCCTAGAGAGATTCAGGATGCCCCACATTGAGCTGTTCAAGAAGGATAACGACCCAAAAGAACACGTCCGGAGGTATAGGAGCGCTATGGCGCAATATGTCCACAATGATGAACTACTATGTTTGAATTTTCCCCAAACTCTTGGGGATCTAGGCTCCCGGTGGTTTGAAAGATTACCGGCAGCAAGCATAAGTAGCTTCGGCGAACTGAGCAAGGCTTTCTCAAGGCAGTTCCTCGGGAATGTACACAGAAAAAAGTCAGTGGCTCATTTATCCCAACTTAAACAGGGAAAAAACGAGTCGCTAAAGAAATATCTGGGGAGGTTCGGTCAGGAAGTGTCCGAAATTGGGAGTGCAAACGACGAAGCAATAATTACCGCGTTCATTAACAACCTTCAGAACGGCCAATTGTCCTTTGACCTTAGAAGAGCCCGACTAACCAGCTATGCCGATATGATGGACATGGCAAGGGGTTACGCCTTGGCCGAAGAAGAGGAAATTGCCACAGGAGGTTACTCCGTGCATGGCGGTCGCCCAGAGGGATCCAAAACCAAAGACCAGACAAAGGCACCCGATACCAAAGGTAACAAACAGAAGAATAAAGCACGGGATGGTCGGGATGGTCGGGATGGTCGGGATGGACGACGAGCATACGACCCAAAAACCGATCAACCACGGCAGAGGTTCCAGGGCCGATACACAAATTATACCCCGTTGAAGAAAGATCAAGAAGAAGTCCTGGCAATCCTAGAAGAGAAGAACATGTCTAAAGAACCGCCAAAGCAATCGACATATGCTCGGAGGGACACCACCAAATATTGCCGTTTCCACAAAGAGAATGGGCACGAGACATCCAAGTGTTTCCAGCTAAGGGACCACATCGAAACTCTCATTAGGGAAGGGCATTTGAAGGACATTGTTTTAAAAAAGATGGACAGGGCAGATGGACAGAAAGATAGCCGACAGGACGGACGGGCAAGAAAGCTTAGTCCCAACAAAGCCAAGGATGAAGGGGCAATTAACACCATCTTCGGAGGACCAGCGACGGGCAAGAGTAACAGGGAAAGGACCCAGGAAATTCGGGAGGCCATGGAGGCACGAAGAGACCTGGACGTCAATTCTATTGAGCCCGACCCGAAAAGACTCAAGGAGGGCTGGGACCCGATCGTGTTCACAGAAGCCGACTCACACGGAGTAAATGTTAGGCCAAACGACGCGCTAGTGATCAGCGCACGGATCGGCCATAGAGAAGTTCATCGAATTTTGATTGACAATGGGAGTTCAGCAGATATTCTTAGTGCAGAAGTATATGACCAGCTGAAGATCGGGAAGGCCCCTTGCCAGAAGACAGTGCTGCTCGACTTTGTGGTGGTAGATACGGAAAATTGGCCGTACAATGCTTTGTTGGGCCGACCATTTTTGAATAAAGCCAAGGCGGTGACAGCAACTTATGCCCTCATGATGAAATTCCCGACCGAATATGGTGTGGGAGTGGTCAAAGGGTCACAAGAGATGGCACGAAGAGCAAACTTGTCAGTGTATAAAGATAGGGAGGTACACCAAGTATACACAGTAACGGCCCAACAAAAGGCTGGAGAACCTGAAGAACAGGCAGAAGTGCCAAAAGATTTTGAGTTGGATCCCAGAGAAGAACCAGAGGATAGGAAAGACGAGCCGACCCAAGAGGTGGCGCTAGATCCAGAAGATCAGAGTAGGACGGTGAAGGTAGGGGCAAGTTTGAACGTACATGTCAAAACCCAACTTGTTAAGCTGCTAAGAGACTATAAGGATGTCTTCGCTTGGAACCATGAAGATATGCTAGGGGTAGACCCGAAGGTAATTTCACATCATCTTTCCATCAACCCAGAGTTCCGACCAGTGGTACAAAAGAGGAGATTATTCAATCCAGAAAGAAGCGTCGCAATCAAGAAAGAAGTGGAGAAACTGCTTTCCGCGGGGTCGATAAGGGAAGTCAAGTACCCGGAATGGGTAGCCAATGTAGTACTGGTCAAGAAAAAGAACAAGCAATGGAGGATGTGCGTAGACTTCACAGACTTAAACAAAGCTTGCCCAAAAGATAGTTTCCCACTGCCAAGGATCGACCAGTTGGTAGATGCAACAGCAGGGCACGAATTGTTGAGTTTCATGGACGCCTACTCGGGATACAATCAGATCCGGATGAACAAGGCAGACAAGGAAAAGACATCGTTTACCACGGACCAGGGCCTGTATTGCTACAAAGTGATGCCATTCGGATTGAAGAACGCCAGGGCAATGTACCAGAGGTTGGTAAACAGGATATTCGCTCGGCAGATTGGGAAAAATATGGAGGTTTACGTGGATGATATGTTGACTAAGAGCACCACTGCAGAAAAACACACGGAAGATTTGAAGGAAACCTTTGACGTCCTAAGGAAGTATCAAATGAAGCTCAACCCAAGCAAATGTGTGTTTGGGGTACCTTCGGGAAGGTTTCTAGGTTTTCAGGTACACCAGAGGGGAATCGAAGTAAATCCCGAGAAAATCAAAGCATTAGAAGGAATGGCTTCACCAAAGACACTGAAAGATGTGCAGAGGCTAACGGGATGCCTTGCGTCACTCAACCGGTTTATAGCCAAGACAACAGACAAATGCGCTCCATTCTTTAAAGCAATAAAAAAGGGGAAAGGGCTCCAATGGAGTACAGAATGTGAAGAAGCCTTTCAGAAATTGAAAGAGTATTTGGGGAGAGCACCCATCCTTTCAAAACCGGTGGTGGGAGAAACATTGTACTTATACCTCTCGGTCACCGAAGTGGCGACGAGTTTGGTGTTGATCCGACTGGAGGAAGGAATACAAAAGCCAGTGTACTACACAAGCAAAGCATTGTTAGCGGCAGAAACCAGATACTCACTGGCAGAAAAAATAGCGCTAGCTCTGATCACATCGGCCAGGAAGTTAAGGCCATATTTCCAAGCACATACAATAGAGGTATATATAGACTGCCTACTAAAACTCATTCTTCAAAAGCCGGAGGTGTCGGGAAGGCTGACCAAATGGGCAGTGGAGCTCAGCGAATACGATATCAGATGCACACCAAAAGCGGCCATCAAAGGGCAGGCGGTATCTGACTTTATAGTAGAATTCACCGAGCCAGACACCGAGGTAAGGAGGGCAATGGAAGATGAACAGACTACTAAATTCCAATGGAAATTGCATGTAGACGGGTCATCAAACACACATGGCAGCGGGGCAGGAATAGTCATAACGACCCCCGAGGGGGATACTGTAGAATGTGCCATGAGGTTCGATTTCAAGGCAACCAACAATCAAGCAGAGTATGAAGCCTTGTTGGCCGGCCTAAGGGTCTGCATAGCGTTAAGGGCAGACGAGCTGGAAGTTTACAGCGATTCACAAGTCGTGGTCCATCAGGTACTGAATGAATACCAGGCAAGGGAAGAGCACATGATAGCTTATTTGGACATTGCAAAAAGACTACTTAAGAAGTTCAAAGCGTACAGAATCTCTCAGATCCCTCGGGAAGAGAACGAAAAAGCAGATGCTTTGTCCAAACTAGCTTCAGCCACCACAAGCATCAGATCCAAAGCAATACCAGTGGCACACCTGACTAAACCAAGTACAGCAGAACCCGAGGAAATCATAATAGCAGAGATCCAACCTAGCCCGGGCGACTGGACATACCAACTCAGAAAGTACTTAGAGGAGAACATACTACCGGAGGATGCTGTGGAAACTAAACGCATCAAATACAGGTCAGCCCGATACACGATTCTGAGGGGAGAATTATATAGGAGAGGATTCTCAAAAGTGCTGCAGAGATGCATTTCCGGTGAAAAGACTGGAGAGATCCTAAGAAGCATCCACAGTGGAGTGTGTGGGAACCACACCGGGGGTAAAAGCTTAGCACACAAGATACTCAGGCAAGGATTCTACTGGCCGACTCTGTTCGCGGAAGCGCAGCAATTCGCAGAGAGTTGCGAAACATGCCAAAGAGTAGCAAACGACATTCGGCGACCCCCAGAATTTCTTAGAAGCTTAACCTCGCTTTGGCCCTTCGCCATGTGGGGACTCGACCTAATAGGACCAATGCCCATAGGAACAAAGGGAGGAGCAAAGCATGCTATTGTGGCAGTGGATTATTTTACCAAATGGGCAGAGGCAGAAGCACTTGTACACATCACTGAGGCAAACACCACCAGCTTCGTTAAAAAGAATATAATATATCGGTTCGGGATCCCGAGCATCATCATAACAGACAATGGAACTCAATTCGACAATAAGAAGTTCAGAGAAATGTGTGAAGAATTCAAGATCGCAAACTACTATGCATCGCCTGCTCACCCTCAAACCAATGGCCAAACTGAGGCCGTGAATAAAGTGATCAAGCACACATTGAAAGCAAAACTAGAGGCAAAGAAAGGTGGCTGGGCGGACAAACTGCCCGAGGTACTATGGGCATACCGAACAACTGTAAGGTCGTCCACAGGGGAAACTCCTTTCGCGCTGGCGTTTGGGACAGAAGCTGTTATCCCAGCAGAAACAACTTTTACATCCCCCAGGGTCCAGTTATACCGCCCCGAGTACAATATAGATATGCTGCAGCAGAACCTAGACGAGCTTGAAGAGATCAGAGATGCAGCACAAGTAAGAAATTCCGCATACCAACAAAGGGCTACTAGGTACTACAACTCTCACGTTCGGGAGCGGAGATTCCAACTCGGGGATCTAGTGCTGAGAAGAGTATCCCCGAATACCAAAGATAAATCATCGGGATCCCTCGCCGATAAATGGGAAGGGCCATGTATCATCAAGAGAATCGTAGGGCACGGGGCCTACATGATAGCCCGACCAGAAGGTAGCCTGGTACCCCGACCATGCAACGCACAATATCTGAAGACCTTCTATCCCTAAAAGAATCCGATTATGATTCTACAGTTTATTTATTCTACTTTAGCTCAGTTTTTAGTTTCTGCATTCTGCTTTAGCTCAGTTTTTAGTTTCTGCATTAATATTTCAGATTTATTTGTTAATTTTATATTCATGATCATCTAATAAAGTTCAGTTGCTAGTATGGTGTAGCGGAATCAATAAAATCCATGAGCAACATTTCAATAGCGGCCACTCAAAAGCCGACCGAATAAACGCCAAAAAGAGTTGGGCGCTATAAGGCCGCGAAAGAGCGGACGAGTGGTGCTCGAAGGGCGGAAAAGCTGTAGTAGCATGCCCGCCTAGTTAAGGCGATGCAAACGCGTCCCTTAGCAAAAAGGCAAAACCGAGGCACCAGGATAACTGGGAAACTGCTCGGAGCGCCGCTAGAAAGACTAGTGAGATGCGCAGTCGTGTTGGCCGGTACAAATTACCCCAATGATTCGACAAACCCTTGCATAGATAAAACCAGGAGACATCCTAGGTGACTTGTGCAAGGACCTCAACGTATGGTCGTGGCGAGCCTCGACGTAACGTGGAGGTAAAACAACCTCAAAAATCAAAGGATAAAAGCCAGTTACATAAGATACTCGGCAGACATCAGTTACCAGTTAAATAAGATACTCAGTCTAAACGATTAAAAGCCAGTTACATAAGATACCGGCAAACATTAGTTACCAGTTAAATAAGATACTCGGTCTAATCGATTAAAAGCCAGTTACATAAGATACTCGGCTGAAATTAGTTACCGGCCAAAAAGTACTCGGTCAAAGCATAGCCAAGGATTCCCGAAGGATCCATAAATTCAAAGATAACCGAGTACAAGCAGACTAAACAAGTTCAAGTCGTCCCATTTATGCATTGGTCGTACAGTAAAACAAAACAGTAAGAATGAAAGAGTAAATTTTATTCTTATTTTATGTATGGAAAAAATACAATGTATGAAAAAAAATACAAGGGTAGTTACAAAAAAGGGCTCAAAAATCAAGAGGAAGGCGCCGGGGGTTGTGAGCTGCTCCCGCCGACATCAGGGTCAGGCTCCATCACGTATTCGCTCAGAAGGCTGTCGTCCGAAGGCCACACGATCACATCTTCCTCGTCATCCATCCAGTAGCTGTAATCGGTACCAGGGACTGGCCCCAAGTCAGGTATCTCATTATTGAACCCCGCCCGCTCACAGGCGTAAAAAGTAGAGAAAGACTCGGCGGTGGGAACCTCAAGGTGCATAGGATGTGGCGTTTTCCCTTTACTTCTACAATATGCCCGCCACTCCTTCATCTGGATCCGAAGGGACTCCAGGGATGTGTCCACATGCTTCCTAATTGAGAGGCTCCAGTTGGCCCTGGCCCGATCAGTCGCCCTGTTCTTCTGCTTAAAGAATTCACCGACTAAGACCATGCCCGGCTGGAATTCCTGAAGAAGCAAAGCATCATAAGCTGGAGATCTCTTGAAACGATCAACGCTTTGTAACTCCATCTCCAGCCTAGCTTCCTTCGACAGTTCCTTAGCAGTCAGGGCTTGACACTCCAAGTCCTCGATTCGGCGTTCATAAGTTGACTTGGCGTCTTCAGCATTCTGTTCAGCCCGAAGCAAGGCGTCCCGGGTGGATGACAGCTGATCCTGCAGAGTCCTGACCTCCTCCACAGCAGAAGATGCTCGTTGCTCGGCCTCCGTTTGCTGCGCTAAGCATTGATTCAGGAGCATCTGATTCGACTTAGCCTCCTCTTGACGAGCTAATTCAGCCCGAGAGCAATGCTCTTCGCTCTCCTTCAGTTGGGCTTCCAGCCTCCTTATTCGCTCCGCTTGGGCTTCGCCAGCTTGGCAAGCCCTGGACATCTCGGCCACCATCTACAACAGGTCAGCAGCAAATAGAAATAAGTAAAAAGAGTTGGAAAATGAAATTATACATAAGAGACCAAGGCGTTACTTACGTAGGAAGCACTGTTAAAAAAGTTGCAGAGCCGGTCAGATACAGTCCCGGTCCGGAAGTGACTCCAGTGATCCTCCCTAATATAGGCTCGGCCTGAAGCCATGGCCCTTAGCATTGTCTCGGGGGTAGGATCATCGATCTGGGGAGAAGAGCCCGAACCGCTTACACCAGCTTCGGGGAGTCCAGCAGAAGAGGCTGCCCGGGGGATGTCGGTTGAACCACCAGCATTATCTTTGGTCTGCTCCTCTGGAGGGACCATGCCCGCCTCTTTTTCAACATCACCCTCCCCCTCATCGCCCGATGAAGAATCAACATATGCAACTACTCGAGGAATCTTGGGGTAAGGGCGACCAGAAGAAAATGAGGCTTTCCTTTTCCCGGGCTGCCCTGCTTCAACATTACTGCCTCCAGGGGTGGAAATCGGATCAGCAGGAATTGGAGTCTCCGAGGCAGAAAGATGTGGCTCGGTTGAAGTCGAAACCTCCGGAGCTACCATATCCGAGTGTCCCCTAACTGCTTTAAAACCTTGAGAGGCAACGTTTGGCAGGTCTGCAGCAGAGGGGGCAGAACGGGATCCGCTGGGAAAAGTTACCTGCTCGGGCTCAGAGGGGTCCCCTACCTTCTCTTTCTCCTTGGAAGATGGACCTGCTCGGTCGCCTTGGTCGGGAGAGGTCCTACTTACTCCAAAGTCTTCCGGGTCGCCCACATCCTCCGCAGAACAGGCAGACGTCCTGTGACCTTGGGTCTCCTCGGGAACATAATCAGGGACTCCCCCCTCATCATCTCCCTCGGAAGGGTTCTCAGGAGCAGTTTCCTCCGACTCTTCTTCGGGAGGAGCTATCCCGGCGTCTCGCTGACGAAGGGCAGCTTTCCGGCTCGCCTCCATAATGCCCTTCATTCGGCGGGCCAGAGCATCGCAGACCACGTTTACCTCAAACACTTAAAAAAAAAAAAAAAAGGGTCCGAGTTAGTAGACAAATTTAGGAAATAGGTTGCAAATAAAAAATACATACAACAAATGAACTTACGACGTCTGCGGCGCGCAGAAATCTGAGGAAAGAGACGGGCCTTAATCATCTTCCCCTCATTGTAAAGATAGGGTTTCCCCCTTTTCTCTAGAGGGCGCTGTTGCCCGAGCCAAAGTCTTCAGCTCCTCGTCGGTAAAGGCTGAAGTCAGATGGTTCCATTGAGGCGTACAGAAGTACCGAGGAACCCGGTAAGTCATCTGAGTGCCATCCAAGTCAAAGCTGATCGACTGGCCCCAATCCTTGCCCACAAAAAACCAACTATTTTTCCAAAATTTGTTCGAGGTAGGGAAGCCCCAAACAAACCCCTTCATCTTCTCCTCCGTGGTCGGCTCGATCTCGCCCTTGACCACAACATCTTTTGGGATCCATAACTCGGGCTGAGACGACTGAAGGAAATAAATCCCGGTCTTCCCCACCGGCCTCAGCGAATAGAAATGACGGATCTCGCGAGGTGTAGGAGGTGGCCGCTTCATTCTATGCCACATGTGCCACATGCACATCAAAATACGGTAACTGTTTGGGGTCAGCTGCGCTGGAACAAGTCGGGCCTCAGCCAGAAACCATGTGATAAAAGGCTGGAAAGGGAGGGTGACGCCACAAGTGAGTATTGCCCCATAGACCGCCACATGGCCAGGCTGGGGGTTCCATGCAGCCCGACCCTCGGCCGGAACCAGCGAAATCCTGTCGCTGTCCAAGTCAAACCGCCGCATATATTTCATCACCTTTTCAGGGCCGACCACATTCGGCTCCACATCGTAAATACATATATGCTCGGGGGAGAAGGGAATGCAAGCGGCCCTGTGCTCCTCTTCGATGTCATCCTCGATAACCCTTTGGGCCGCCACTCGGCTTTCCGGAGAATGCGAGTCCTTATAAATTCGGCGAGTACTCATTCTTTTTCCTAGTCTTCTGCTCGGGCGAATATCAGTACAAGCAGAAGAAGAAGAATCCGACCAAGCTTCAGGCTGGTATGAATAAGGTGGCAATGAACTGGCAGAAGTAGCAGGAATCTCTGAAACGGGAGGAACCTCAGAAGTCGCAGGTCTTTCTGGAAAAAGTCTAGAAACGTCAGCGTCGGTATAGTGCGGCTGATCGAAACGGGGCTCGTCTAGTAACCTGTGAACAACCGACGCAGTGAAAGCATCATTTCGCTCAATAGCAATCATACCAACAGTAAAAAGACGGTATCTAGCTTCAGAATCCATAAAGACTAACCTTGGTGTAGCGAAGAACAAAGAGGATGCAGATCGCAGAAGAAGGGTCTCCGAGGAAAAATCTGGGGGTTGAAGCAGATAAACTCAAGAAAAGCAAGGTCAGAAAAACGGGTTGGTAAACAAAATGAAGCACACAGAGAAGCAAGAGACACAGACAGTTTTCCTTCGAAGAACACGCAAAATAATGGAAGAAGAAAATAAAAGTGGATAAGTTACAGCGGAGCTAAAATATATAGGCGACGAATCAAATTCAAACGGAACAAAACCCTAGGAGACAGTACAGAGAAGCGGGAAAATAGAAGGACGTGGGCCGTGACGTGGGCTGTACGCAGGCGAAAAGAAAGGTTATGTCTCATAAATGCGCTGTGCCACAGCCAAATAAAAAAGAGACAAGTGGCAGCCGGGGAGCGTCTTGAGCCGTCAGAGAGCAGAAGCGTCACCATCAAAAGATTTCTGGAATCATTGATGAATCGAATGCGTGCGGTCGTAATTAAGACACGTCATTTAAAGCTTCGAGTCAAACGAGGATACATTAATATAGAAAACGACAAATGAGGACTAGCTATGAAGAAGTACTGAGGTTAAATATTCGACCCGAGAAGGCCTGACTAAGCGTGATCGGCTCAAATATTTAATGGGGTATTGTTATAGGTAAAAATAGTCGTACAGGACACGTCGTCACCATAGAAGGCCAGGCCAGCGGGAGTCAAGATAAGTCAACTTACGGAGCAGAAACCCCCATGATACCTTACTCGGAAAAGAGAATAAGTAGTCCGACCACAAACGAAGATAATCAGCTTGGACAGCAGATCTCATTCGGGCACACTCGGTCACACTCGGGCATACTTACTCGGGAATCAATAAGACTGTCATCAACACTCATACCAATCACAATCAGCGACCAGCATGTCCACCATAAGCAACGATGCGACCATTAGAGTTTAAAAAGGAAACAGCTCCCGCGAATAAAGGAGAAAGAATCTCGTCCAGAGGAGAACCCAGCCGAAAGAGGAAAACATAACCTGATTAGGACTAGGAAGCCACTTGAGACTTGGGGACCACAACACTAAACCCTAGTGGCCACCTTAAAACCCTAAAAACAACATGTATAAATACCCCCTCTATTCACAAACAGGGGGTACGCGAGAAGTGATAAGAAAAGAGAGAGAGAGAGAGAATCACAGTGTAATGTTCTTGTAATCTTTCTTCATAGTGAATTCGACTTTGTTGCTAAAGCAACAACCCGTGGATGTTTCTCCAATCTCTGGAGTTTTACCACGTAATCGTTTGTTATTTCTTCTCAATCTTTAGTTATATTCAATCATAAATTGCAGTAATTCGAAAACAAATCATTGACTTGGTGACCGTCAAAAATCTCCGTCAACAGTTGTCTTGATGTCCATTTGCCAAATCTCTAGGTCTAGAGATGCTACAATGGATAAGAGTATCTTAATGGATTTAAGCATGGCCACAGGAGAGAAGGATTCCTCGTAATCGATACCTTCTTTCTGTGTGTAACCTTTAGCTACCAATCTAGCTTTAAAGGTTTCCATCTTTCCATCCATACCTCTTTTCCTCTTGTATACCCACTTGCACCCAATGGGTTTTATCCCTTTAGGCAAGTCTACAAGAGACCAGGCTTTGTTATTGACCATGGATTCAATCTCAGATTGCATTGCCTTTTGCCAATAGCGACAATCAACATCCTCCATTGCTTCCTTATACGTGTAGGGATCATCATCGTCCGGGAGATTCTCCACTGATTCTCCCAGACCGATGTATCTCTTAAGTTGTCTACTAACCCTCCCACTACGACGAGGAATGGTAGATTGTTGATTTTGTGATGGTGCAGAACTTACAATTGGGCTAGGATGTGAAACCTCTTGAGGAATTGTGTCTCCTGACATTTCAGTCAGGACAATTCTACTTTTAGGCACAAAATTATTCATATAGTCCTTTTCTAGAAATTTAGCATTTGTCGAAACAAATACTTTAAGATCTGAAGGACTATAGAAATAATATCCTTTAGTTCCTTTTGGATACCCCACAAATATGCATGTTTCTGAACGGGACTCTTTCTTTTCTGTCTTTCCTTTTAACACATGCAGGACAACCAAATATCCTTAAGTGTTGTAAACTAGGCTTTCGCCCAGTCCACAACTCATGTGGTGTTTAAGGAACCGACTTAGATGGTACATCGTTTAGAATGTACATGGCAGTTTGCAAAGCATATCCCCAAAAGGAATTAGGAAGCGTTGAATAACTCAACATAGACCTAACCATGTTCAAAAGAGTTCTATTTCTCCTTTCGGCCACCCCATTTTGTTGAGGTGTACCTGGCATAGAAAACTGAGAAATTATCCCATTATCAATAAGATATTGCTGAAACTCACCAGATAGATATTCTCCACCATGATCAGATCTCAAGATTTTAATATGTTTCTCAAGCTAATTTTCCATTTCAGCTTTAAATGCTTTGAACATGTCAAAAGCATCCGACTTATGTCTCATGAGATACACATAGTCAAATCTCGAGTAATCATCTGTGAAAGTGATGAAGTACTCATATCAACATCTAGCTTGAATGCTCATAGAACCACATACATCAGTGTGTATTAATCCTAAATATTCAGTGTCTCTTATGCCTTTGGTCGTAAACGACATTTTGGTCATCTTACCTTCCAGACAAGATTCACAAGTTGGTAGATCATCACTTAAAGGTCCATCACTAACCAATCTTTTAATCCTATCAAGGTTAATATGACCTAGGCGCAAATGCCATAGGTGGGTTTCATCTTTTGATAATTTTACTCTTTTACGATTAGGTTCCATTGATTCTATGTCTAACAAGTGAGAGATATTTCTTTGTAAAAAGAATAAACCGTTTTCCAATGTACCTTTGCAAAAAAATTTGTCATTCTTACTAATAATAAAATCTTTATTAAAAGTAACCGAATATCCAAATTTATTTAAACAAGAAACTGAAATTAAATTCCTCTTGAATTGAGGTACATAATAAACGTAGTCCATTAGCCAAGTTGTAGATTTTACAAGGGTGTTAATGGTGTGTTTAATTGGTTTTGACTGGTGTGTTTAATTGTGTGTTACTGGTGTGTTTAACTGGTTACAACTGGTGTGTTTAACTGTATGTTACTGGTGTGTTTAATTCGGTTGAATTAAACACACCAGCACAACTCAATTAAACACAGTAGGGCAAATCAATTAAACACACCGGGGAATCCAATTAAACACAATAGGTGTAAATCAATTAAACACACCAAATGTAAACCAATTAAACACACCAGTTGTAAATCAATTAAACACACCAGACTAATTAAACACACCAGGTGTAAACCAATTAAACACACCAGGCCACCAATTAAACACATCACAGCAACCAAATTAAACACACCAGGGCAAGACCAAATTAAACACACCAAGAAACACAATGAAACACATCCGGGAAGAAGAAGAAGAAAAAAAATAGAGAAAAAAAGTTATTTGTTTTCGGGAAGAAGAAGAAGAAAAAGACGAAAATTAATTAAACACACCAGGGCAAGACCAAATTAAACACACCAGATTTCTTTAAACACACCAAACCACCAATTAAACACACCAGTGTTTAATTATTTTTACCTAGTGTGTTTAATTCGTTTTGCCTGGTGTGTTTAATTCTTTTTGCCTAGTGTGTTAGTTGGTATGCCATGGTGTGTTTAATTGGGTTGCCTTAGTGTGTTTAATTCGTTTTGCCTGGTGTGTTTAATACTTTTTGCCTGGTGTGTTTAATTCCTTTTTACCCTGGTGTGTTTAATTCGTTTTGTCTGGTGTGTTTAATTCCTTTTTACCCTGGTATGTTTAATTCATTTTTCCTGGTGTGTTTAATACTTTTTACCTGGTGTATTTAATTCCTTTTTACCCTAGTGTGTTTAATACTTTTTACCTGGTGTGTTTAATACTTTTTGTCTGGTGTGTTTAATTCTTTTTTACCCTAGTGTGTTTAATTCATTTTGCCTGGTGTGTTTAATACTTTTTGCCTGGTGTGTTTAATACTTTTTGCCTGGTGTGTTTAATTCCTTTTTACCCTTGTGTGTTTAATTTTTTTTGCTTTGGTATGTTAATATGGAAATAAACACACCATTAATAAAATCAACAACCAAATCTGAAAATTTTTGTTTAAAAAAAACCTGAAAATTTAAAGAAAATATGGAAAAAAAAAAAAACGTGATTAGAAAAAAAAAATTAAAAATTAAATCTGAAAATTAAACACAACCCAAACTTAAAAATCTGGAAAAACAAACAACAAAAATGTAGAAAATCAAATCTGATTTTTTTTTTTTTTAAATAAAAATCTAAATTTTTTTTTTTTAACAAAATCCAAACCCAAACACAAACACAACTCCCACCATTCATGAACACAACAACCACCCTCAAATCTGGAAATTTTCTTTTTAAAAAAATGAAATCTGAAATTTTTTGTTAAAAAAAATCTGAATTTTTTTTAAAAAGCTGGAAAAAAACGTGAAAGAGAAAGAGAAGAGAGGAGAGAAAGAGAAGAAGAAGAAGGAGAGAAAAACGTGAAAGAAGAAGGAAAGAAGAAGAAGACGGAGGAGAGAAAGAGAGAAGAAGGAGAGATGCGTGAGTGAGAGAAAAGGAGAGAGAAAGAAAAAAAAACTTTTTGATTTTTTTAATCATTTCTGAATGAAGGGCACTTTTGTCCCAAAAGTGGATTGTTTAACGAAAACAATCAAAATGCTAATTCCGGCTAAAAACAATAAAGCTCCTTAATTTTTGGCTACTTTCCAATTTCACCCTTTTTTTGGTATCATTTATTTTTTAATATTGTATTTCTTGTTTTTATTTGTTTTTAATGTAAGCACCACACATGCTTGATAGTTTGATAGTTTGATGGATGTTTAAAATTGATTAAATTCTCTAACTAAAATAAAACTCTTTGTTGATTAAACTACTTTCAATTTTTTATATTTTCTTATATATCACATGCTGTTATAACGACAACTTTATCACATAATCATATTGGAAGATGGTTACCGACTCTCACGGACAGTAACACTTTTGTTTCATGTGACAACAATGATTTTAATTTTAATAGAATGCCATTCAAAAATATGATTTACATACTCATAATTTAGTAATATCAATAAAGACAAATTAAATCAATTAAAAATAAATCAAAATAATATTCTACAGCAATTAATCTACACCCCATTGATTGTTAATTTTTTGTTGTTGAAAAGATTGATTGTTCATTAACACTATTTTTGTTCCAACAGTCAAACTAAAGTAAAAAAGATTTGGGGGAGCATGGCTGATGACACTGTATAAAGGCCCTGTGATTAATTTGATAGAGTCAAGCACAAGCAGCCACCATGAAAGCAGCAGTGACTCCTCAGACAATCATGAACATTGGGTTGCTGGGACACTCCTCATCCTCGTAGGTTGTGTTGCCTGGGCCTGTTTTTATGTCCTTCAAGTAAGTAAGTCTTCTTCTTCGTATACTTATTCAAAGGCGAAGCCAATTATCTCCAGGAATCTGGGGGAGCAATTTGAAAAACTATTAAAATATTAATAGAAAAATGTAAATAACAAAACATATTAGGGTAAAATTTAAATAAACTCTTAAAAA
Organism: Acer saccharum; assembly: GCA_030490815.1. Lineage (NCBI taxonomy): Eukaryota > Viridiplantae > Streptophyta > Magnoliopsida > Sapindales > Sapindaceae > Acer > Acer saccharum. The sequence goes on from CM059872.1 coordinate 29,044,446, forward strand.
ATAAATAAATAAATAAAATTGAGGGATGAGGGCCGGGGCATCATTCACTCATGTGGCTTCGCCATTTATCACATACTTATAAACTACTGCTAACACATATTACGAGTTTATTAATTCTCTCTATGATCATGCCATGGACATGGATACGATCAGTCAATATCCTTAAAGAAATACCCAGCTGAGCTTTCTCTATCTTCATTGATATGCGCTTCTGGAACTCTGCAAAGTGCAGCCGCTGCGCTTGCTGTGGAACATCACGCCAGTGCTTGGGCTGTTGGGTGGGACTCCAGTCTTTTTGCCCCCCTTTACACCGTAAGCGCCCTCTAAAATGCTTTTATTTTTTTTAAATGAATAAAAAGATACTATAAAAGCTGAGGTGGCTCAATCACTCACCCACGTATCAATAAGATTGTGAGTTTGAATCATAATTCAGATCCTTCGATTCTTAAATTTGTAATAGTTAAACTAATAAAAGGAATACCGCTTAATTGAAAAAAAAAAAAAAAAGGGGGTGGGGGGGGTGGGGAATAGTAAGCTCAGGAATAACATACTACGTGAAAGGGATTGTGATGAAAATAAGAGACACAGTAATCGTGACGGCCTTCAACCCTTTCTGTATGATCCTCGTCGCTACTCTTGGCTCCATCATTCTTGCTGAAAAACTTCACCTTGGAAGGTAAATTCCTAATATCTACCACCTTTTATTATTATTATTACAAATTAAGTTAATTTATTTTAACTAATATAATTGTTACATAATTTGACCTAATGATGATCAGTATAATTGGAGGGATGATCATAGCAGTGGGGCTGTATTCTGTTGTATGGGGTAAAAGCAAGGATTATTCAGCCTCATCATCAACAACAAAGGCAGCTGATGATACCAAACAATTACCAAATTCTTCCAAATCTGATGATGCCACTTAATATATTAATTGCTTAACAATTATCAGTAAGCTGCATGCAGACGTACTAAACATTAAAACTTCCTGTAAAACCCTATTGTGATCTGAAATGGATGTTGATGTTGATGCTATTATATCATATAATCTATATTGAAACGAATGGGGCACGCGATGTTATCGAATCAAAATTAATAGAATATTATTACTTTTGATTGTCAAATTTCAAGCTTGAATTTGTCCAAACACATGATGGTGCCTTCACATAATTTAAAGCATTTTCCAGATTATATTTATATGAAGAAGTTGTTAGATGTGTCATGTTTTTTGTCTTGTTTATTCTCAATGATGTAACATCGTTTTTGCTAGCATAGCACTTTTGATATGATGAATTGTACCAAACCAATATATCCATCTAACAAATTGGATTTGATGCTCATGAGTACTCACAACCCACCAGGAATTTATCACTTTGTTATGTACGTACGTATATATTCTATAAGAAAATTAACACGTACGTACAGGTGTGCAGGTGTAAAAAACAGTAGGATCATGTGTGATACATATAAAGCAAAACTAGCTATAGCTAGCTAATAAAAAAGACAAGGAGTCTTAAAAAGAAGGAAACATATATATGGGTCGAATCAGTCCTAATTGAATTTCTAGTAGAAATATTCATGAAAAATTCGGATCGACTAGGAGAGAATAAAGCAATCATTTAGTAGCTAGGCTTGTGAATTGCGATATATGCAGAGAAAAGTGTAATATGCTGGGTAAGTGGTGCTTGACAAAGCAATCCACCTATCACGACTCCGATAAGGCATTTCAAATGCCAACAATGAACACAACAATAACTGCTTTAATCAACAACTGACACACGATCATGTTCCACTAACCCCTCTAATTCCTTTGCATGAGACCTGGTCCTCCACCGAATTGAATGCATGAGAGAACCATGCATTCACGTGCACAATATTGCACACAGTACGCATCATGTGTCTCGGAGGAGATACAGAACAACGTCGTCGTTTTAGTTGATTATCAGGTGATCGACGATGCCAACCCTCAGCATCCGTCTGCTATCTCTGCTCTGGTATCTCTTCTTCTATTTTTAAGCTTATTATCATATGAACCGATGAATTATCGATTTTTCTTATTAATTCACAGTTTTGTTGATTTCGATTTTCGATTTTCTATTGACGATTATTGAGCTTTATGCTTTGATTATCTGTTATACATAAATCTTAGCTCAACTCTTGATATTTGTTTCCTTTACAAAGATTAATTAGCATTTTATTATCTCTTATAATTGATGAGAGATCTTAGCATTAGTTTAACTTCGGTTACAATTCATATGAAACAGTTATCAGTTAGGAAATGAATTTTTCCTTTTTGTTTTTGCTGGTTTCATGATACAACTTTGCAATTCAGTGGCTTTTCGAGCAAAGCAATTCTTAACTCCAAACTTTGGTAAATCGGTTTGATTTATTCATGAATAATGCATTTGCCAATATTGCAGATGTGTCAAATTATGCCTTTTAGGAATTAGGAGTTGGATGGAATCAAAAATAAAACATTCCTTTTAGCAACTGATTTAATTTAAGCAAATGATGATATTGGTATAAAAGATGGTTTTCTCAATGCATGCGTCTGGAACTACAGGAAATTTACTTCGTAAAGTCTGTTTTTTTTATCACATTAGAGAGGGGACACATACGCCTTTGATTCATAGTTTGTTGCCTTGGTGGAAGAAGAACCATCGGTTTTGATTATGTTGGAGCCTGCTTATGTGGCTTGATAATGTGTTTTGGAAAAGCATTTTGATTTGTGTAACTAATGAATTGGGCTTTTTGGTCGTCAATTAGTTTTTTATTTTTATGATTTCTTATGTTTTGAAATACAAATGTTTTCTATATGGGATAAAAGATTATGTAATTCAAATGTCATAATTGAATCTATGCTTCACATTGTTCACTTGAGATGGCTCAGCAAAATGAAATTTAAAGCTTTTCCTTTCCTGATCTTGTGCTATTATATATTTTTTAAAGAAAAAAAAGACGGTTTTATTGAAAACTCAAAATGATAATTGATGAATAATTATAACAAGCCGAAACTGGTGGAAAGGCACAAATATTAAGAGAACAATTATTTTATCTTTATGCTTTTTTTTTTAAGTATTTATTTTTTCTTTATGCTTGGTAAACCTATGACTTATTTCTTGGCTGAATGAGATACCTGCATCGGGTATTTAACTATTTTGATAAATTTGAGACCTATTGGTCACAAAATAATTATTAAATATTTCAGAGTTTTAATACTTGGTAAATCAAATCGTTTTTTTTATATATATATATATTAATTTTTTAAAATGTTTGGTTTACTAAGAACATGAATACTTCCTCCCTCAATGTGGTGAACCAGCTGTGCTTTTGCAATTAGTTTAAAAGATGATGCATATTGTAATTAGTATATATATTTCAGTATATCCAATCTCCCTATTGATACTACAATCAGTACAAATCATTATATTCGGTTAACTCCATAATGGTTGTAAGTTGTTTGCCGACTGATACAGGATTATGGATATGTATTCTCCTTTAATTTTCTAGTTTTGTTTTTTCTTACTCTAGCAAATTTAGGACTTCCGTATCTTCCCCAGACATCTTACCTAGAAGTGATTGAGATATACCTTTTCATACACTGTAGAATCGCAGCAATCCTGTAAAATCCATCTTGCAATCTTAATATTTTCTGCAAAAACACAAATAGCACAATTATACATCAATTGTAGAAACATCATATATTTTTTGAGTAAATTACCCTGGTGGCCACCAATTTTAGGCATAAATACCAGTTTAGTAACCACATTTACCCAATGCACCAAAATAGCCACTTTTGGCAGACATGTCGTTAACGGTGGCCATTCCATCCATTTTCTAACGAAATTGCTGATGTATTCCGTCAATTTTCACTATTTGTACATGAAAAGCCATTTTTGCCCTTAACTTTACTCTACCATTTAATAAAAGCCATAGAATTCACGGTTTCAAAATTAGGGCTCAATTTTGGCTCAATTTTGGGGATTATTTGGTGCGTTCGTTTCTTCAAAGAATTAGGGCTCAAATATGGGATTAATTTTGGTGCGCTTCTTGTCGATTTCTTCTTGTTATGGCTTCAAGGCGTGTTAGGGTTCCTTCAAGCTCACAAATTTTTGCCATGAATGCAAGTTTTCCGGATGGTGATGGTGAGGACGTGAGCTCTTCTGGTTCGAGGAAATGCGATTGTGGGCTAAATGCTAAGTTAAGGACTTCAACAACTGTTTGAAATCCAGGAAGAAGGTTTTATGGTTGCCCCAATTTTGTGGTAAATTTAAACTAATTTTTGAAATTTTGCTCAGTTTGTTCATTTCAATTTGTGTACAATTTCTTTGTTTAACTTTACAGAATGGAAATGTTAAGGGATGTGGTTATTTCGAGTGGGTTGACAGCAGTAGTTTCGAGGTTGCAATGGAGGAAGTCCAATGGAGTTGCATTGTGAAAGACTTGGTGAAGGCATTGGAGAAGAAGGAAGATGATATTCGATATCTAAGATACATTTTGGGTGTTGCTATTATTTTCTGTGTAATTTTTGGTTTTGGTTTAGGATGTTGTTGTTGTGTAAAAGACAAGAACTATTAAAGGTGTGATTGAATGTAAGAAATTATGTATGAAGAAAATGTCTTTTTGTAAGAGGTGGTTGAAAAGAGGTTGTAACATAATTTTCTGTTGAATGAAAGAGGTTGTTGAATCCCAATTGTTTGTAAGAGCTTCCATTTATTCCATACTGACATGTTTGCAACAAATTTGAGGTTACTCTTGAATTCAAGCATTTCAAGCATAACCAAACAACTTGAATTCCATAATTTGATTGCAAATATTATAGTTCATTAGCAAAACATATTCCAAACATACCAACCAGATAATCTTGTTCATTTTGTAAATAAATAAGACACAACTTTAACAAAACACAACAAAAACAATTGGCATTGTTCCAATTTAATTTAAACATCTTAAAAAAATCCTAAGTTGACAGTAATTAACATGTTTAAAAACTTCATTCGCATTTCACTGGGTCTTCTTCTTTTTCTTCACTGCAAGTTCTTTGTAGGTCTTCAAGATTGACAACATGGCCTCATTTTGTGTAGCAATTTGATGAATCATTTCAGTGAGGAAATCTTGATTCCGAACCTGCAGTTGGACCACATACTTCAGCTAAACCAAATTCATTTTCATTTGAAGCTATTTATGATGTAGTCGAATTTACCTCAGCATCATCATCTTCGCCATGCTCTTTTTCAGGGGCATTACTACCTTCGTTTGGAGATAAATGGCTCCTGCTACTCTGGGTTGTTTGGGTTGCTTTCTGTGTAACAGAAATTGGTTAGAAAAAAATGAGTTTGGAATAGCAATAATCCCATAATTTAGGACTTCACCTTTTTGTTGATTATTGCTACAAGCTCAGCACGCTTGGAACAACTCTTGTAGTTGTGACCTTCTTGCTTGCAAGAACTGCATGTGTATGACTTGTGCACTAACTTGAACTTTCTCTGACTTGGTGGTATTTCACCAATCTCCCTAATCCTTAACTTTTTTGGACGACCAGGTTGTTTGACAATCCTGAGTGGTACTAATGGTGGCCTTCCTGTTTTAGTCCAATACTTCTCCATGTTGATCCCATACATGACATCACCATAACACTTCATTTGGCTCTCTTTGTGGTAACAGATGTCCACATACTTCATTGGATCTTCATGTTCACTATAGATGGCTGCAATTGCATGTTGACAGGGTATCCCAATGAGACTCCACTTCCTGCAGGTACAATATTTTCCCCTCAAGTTCACCGTAGCTATAGATGTTTGGTTGATGCTCACTTGGTAATGTCCCTGGCCTCCCCAATGAACCACAAAATTCCCAGATTTCTTTGCTTCCATGTCTAATACTTCTGAAATTTTAGGGCCAATGTCTTGATACCACCTCTTCAAGTCTGCTCTTCTACTTGCCCTTCGATTCATGATCTTGATATGAAGCATCTCCAACAGTGAGTATATTAGAGAACTCCTAGCTTCAAGCACCTCCTTGTCTTCATTTACAATCTCACAAAGATTGTTAAGTGTCATGTCACATTTAGTGTGAATCGAGAAAAAACTCTTTGACCACTGACTTGGAGAAATTCCATTCAACCACTTCCATGCATTCTCATTCAACTCCTTGATTTCTGCCATATAGGTTTGGAAGTCTTCAACTTTCGTTGATCTTGCTGCCTTCCACAGTTTACCTCTGATTGTGTCATCCTTGAACTTCTTCTTAAAATTAGCATACATATGCCTAACACAAAATCTGTGTTCACAAGTAGGCTATATGTCACCAATTGATTCAACAAGACCCTTTTGTCTATCTGTCATGAATGTGATGCCTAAAGAATCTTCCAAATTCAGATCCTCCTTCAATAGTTTCAAAAACCAACTCCAACTCTCATGCCATTCTTTCTCAACTACAGCATAAGCAATGGGATAGTACCCATTATCAGCATCAATACTTATAGCCCACAGTAGTTGTGCCTTGTGATAAGACTTCACATGACAAGCATCCAACCCAATGATCTTCCTGCACCCATGCAACCAACCTTGCTTACAGGCATTGAAGCAAACGTAAATTCTCTTGAACTTAGTCTTGTCATCAGGAACCAATTCTGTGTCTATCACAACAGTCAATCCGGGATTTGTTTTCTTCAGTTATTCAGCATAATCCCACAATTTTGAATACTGAGTAGATAAGCTACCTTCAATAATCTCACTTGCCTTCAACTTAGCCCTATACACTTGAGTTCTAGAAGGCTGCACAACAAAAACTTTCCTCACTTGGCCTAAAAAATCACTCATTTTGAAGTTTCCTCCAGGCCTTAATTCTTTAGTGTACCTTCTAGACAGCCAAGATGAATTGGCATGTCTGTTTTTGTTAATCTGTGGGCATGTATGCTTGTCATTTAGGGTCTTGATCATGAATGCATCTGAATTCTTCTCATACTTTGAAGCCCAAATAGACCATGGGCAGTTAGTTTTCTTCCCTTTACAAGACCCTTTCATCCTCCCCTTCTCATTGCATGGAAACCAGATCACTCTTCCACACCTAATTACATACTCTTTGGCAGCTTCCTTGAACACTTTTGAACTTTCAAAAACCCGACCCACCTCCAATTGAACTTCTTTCAAATCAAAAACACCATCGTACAAACCATAGTTGGGCCTTAATTTTGTCCTCTGACTTTTCCTCTTTCTATTAAGTCTTCTCAGCTCTCCCAAAGCTTACTTCTACTCATCATCCAAATCTGCATCATTAACTTTTGGCTCTTCATTATGTTCTTCCATATCAGTATTTGCCTCATAAAAAATAACACCACTATCAACTTCCACTTCTTTGTCAAATGTCTCCATGTACTCAGGTTCCTCAAAATCATCATCAAATTCTGTGGAACTATCACTGTCAGAACTCTATGCATTTTCATCATCTACATCTTCAGCATGAATAGTACCTTTTGTTTCTTCCACCCCTTCATGTTCACCTAAACCCTCAGAACCAGCAGCTACCACTTCTTCTTCTTCAATTGGAACTGACGACCCTTCATCAGGAGCTTTCCTCCTATTCACACCACGAAAATGTTCAAACAAAACAGTAACCTTTCTGTCTCCACCTAACTTCTTCAACATTCTAGTTATATCATCATGCACATTAAGCTTGACCAATCCATCTTCAATTGACTTGCCAAGAGTAACATACCAATAAAAAGCATGTTCTTCATAACCAAGCTTCTCACACAGCTTATCCAAATCCATAATGGACATGATTTCAGCTTTCTTGAAAAATCACATAAGCCTTCTGTGTAGCCCACTATGTTGTCATCAGCATAAACAAACATACCACCATGGTACACAACCATGGTGTAGCGATCAAATAATCCACTGGCTGCATAAATACAACACAAACATGGTTCAATATTCGAAAACAAGAACTTAAAAATTAGCATTTCCAAATCAAACAATAACTTAACAAACTTATATATAGCACATTCGAAAAGTGATTTATTTAAACCCAAATCAGACAGCCAAACCCCATCAATCTTACCTCTTAAAGCCCTCATGTCTGGGGTCCCAGTTCTTTGGGACCATCTCTTGAACCAGCCGTCCCCGTCCATTCGATAGCCATACCCTACTGTGTCTTCAATTTTTCAGACAAGAAGAAATCGAGAACAAGAAAGTGACAAGAAGGAATCGAGAACAAGAAATCGACAACACGAAATCGACAAGAAGTGCACCAAAATTAATCTCAAATTTGAGCCCTAATTCTTTGAAGAAACGAACGCACCAAATAATCCCCAAAATTGAGCCAAATTTGAGCCCTAATTTTGAAACCGTGAATTCTAATGGAGTTTAGATTTACTCATTTTATTAAATGGTAAGGGTAAAAATGGCTTTTCATGTGGTAAATAGTGATTTATGTTTGCCACATCAGCAATACATCAGCAATTCCGTTAGAAAATGGACGAAATGGCCACCGTAACGACATGTCTGTCAAAAGTGGCCATTTTGGTGCATTGGGTAAAGGTGGTTACTAAACTGGTATTTATGCCTAAAAGTGGTGGCCACCAGGGTAATTTACTCTATTTTTAAAAAAATTTAATGGGTGTGATTACGAAAGAGATATACATACGGATTTTAATGGGAGTCATTATTGCCACTCATTTCTAAATGACTACATTTATTTCTATATATGAGTTTAGACCGGCTTGCACTCAAGCCCAATCAGATTTGTGCCCTTCAGAGCATCTCCAATGGTATCATCAAATTTGGATCCTCAAAAGTTGCCACCTCAGCAATTGATGATTGTTTTTAGGGATTGTTAAATTTGATGATTGTGTAGTCCACAATGGTACACTTTATCAAAATCAAAATTCTACTTTATCTAAATTAAAAATCTACTCCCACCACATATTTTTCATTGTTCCCACTCATTTTTATTTCAATGTTCCCTCTCTTTTTATTTCATTGTTCCCACTCTAAAAAGCTTTATATATATATATATATATATATATATATATATATATCATAATCATATCAAAGATATTAAGCTTTATATGCTCCTGTTGTGCTTCTTTGCGTTTTTGTTGCTGTTTCCTCTTGTTTTGTAGCCTTTTGGGGCCGTTGCTTTGGTTCTTCCTTTAATAAATTGCCTTTTAAAAAAAAAAAAAAATACATACGAATGTGTGCTAGGCTGTTAGTCTCCTACAAAATAAAATCACACAAACAATTTGTCAAACACCTTGAATACATTGCTATTGAACAGGGTAAGAAAAAAAAAAGAAAAAAAAAACAAGAGAAGGTATATGGGATATTGATCCATTCATAATAAAGAGACAAATTTTACCTGATTGAAATTTTTAGGGTTGAAACAATGATGAGATATATAGGTGATTAGAGAAGGAAAAAAATCACAAATGAAAGAGAAAGAATAAAATCACAACATCAGTTATTTGGGATTAAGTTTGTATTTGATGATTGAAAGTCAATCTTCAAATTTGATGATTGGAGAGGCAATTTGATTATTGACAAATGCTATTGCTAAATTTTAGTGACTCCATTGGACAGTGTTTTTTGGGTAAATAATCAAATTTTGATTACTCTCCTACTTTTGATGATACCATTGGAGATGCTCTCACAAATTAAACACTTATTTTGAATCTTTGATAGAGAGGAAAAAAAATGTCTTAGTTCGAATCAAAACTGAAATCTGTGGGCCAAAAACCAAATAAATGTCCTGACTTACCGTCAAGCATTCAAGCTATATACATTTCATGTTTTATATTTAAGCAGTTAATTATAAATATAATTTCTTCGAAAAAAAAAATAAAACGAGAAATCATATTAAATTTTTTATTCTTAAGAAACTTTTACTAGTATTTTAAAAGTTGAGTAATGCTAGGTTTCCCAAATGATATTGGCACATAATGTGTCAACATCTTATAAATCATGAAATTATACAGTGAGTGATGTGATGTTACACCTCACATACAAATATCATTTAGGAAAGAATTTAGGAAAAAGTTTGGAAAGCCTAACATTACTCTAAAAAGTTACTATGCAAACTCGGGGTTTTCATATTCAGATCGGACTCGACTCGCACAGTAATTTATTAAAGCTTAACCTTATTTTGGACTTATAATTATTAAGCTTAGACCAATTACCAAACATAAAGGGCTGACTTTAAACCCTTACGATTTACAATAAATTGATTGAAAAAAAAAAAAAAAAAAAAGGCCTCAAAAGGGGCGCAATTGCTCATAGAATAAAAAAAAGAGTATGCGTACTTCTCATTTCGCAAGCTGTTTCCTCGAGTATCCTGGCTACAAATCAGAGGCAACCTTTTATAGTCGCAGAATATATGTACTTTCTGTTGTAAAACGAATGAAGAACAGATGAATAATAAATAATAAAGTAAAGTGAGAGAGAGATCAGAGAAAGAGTGAGACACGAGAGAGAGAGAGAGCTTTTAGCTTTGTATTGATATTCTGGGAACCAACAAACAATTACAAAGAAAGTCATATATATAGGCAATTTGTTTAACTTAATCATGAAGCAAGTGAGGAGATATTTAGGGAGATATTATGGGAGACATTTAGGAAGATATTTAGAGAGATATTTAGGAGATATTATGTGAGATAAAGTGGGAGATATTTGTTGGGATATTTGTATGTATAACACATGTGGTAAAAGCCACATATATTATAACACTCCTCCTTAGATTTATACCACATGTATTAATTTTCTATGGAAAAACCCAATGGGATAAAACCTAAGTAAAATATATACAATAATCTCCTGGATCTTGTGATGTTGGATGTTCTCAAAACTATCTCGTTAAAAAACCTTGTCAAAAAAACCCAATGGGATAAATCCTGATCGAAGGGAAAAAGAGTATAGTGTACATATGTCTGTTCTGAACTTTGCTCCCCCTGATTGTCTCGTTAAAAACCTTGTCAGGAAAACCCAGTGGGACAAAACCTGATCAAAGGGAAAAAGAGTACAATACAAATATAACAATAGTTAATGTTTTCTTCAAAACATTTCTCACATTTATACTTTGCTAGGAAAAACCTAGTGGGATATAAAAAAAAAAAACCTGAGCAAAGATATCCATTGATCTATCGGATCAAAGTAATATTTATAATGATCTTTTGGATCAAGGTAATATATATATGATGATTAGCAAGATTAAAGTAATATTTACAATGATATTTTTGATCAAAATAACATATATACGATGATATATTGAACCAATATAATATTTATGATGATTTTGTGGATCAAATGATTTTTGGGTATGCTTAGAGAATTGCCTCATTAAAAACCTTATCAGGAAAACCCAATGGGACGAAAAACCTGATTGAAAGGGAAAATAGAGTCTAGATCAAAACACAGAGACAAACAACAACATTTTAGGAGATCACTTGCAATATTATTGAAAAGTAAATGAAGTGACCCAACAAGGAGGTGGCCAAAACTAATCAGCTCTGGAAAATTTAGGGTAATGTAACAATTCTTTAAATCAAAGACATCTACTTCATTATGATCAAATGATTCTCTAAAAAAACAACAATCTAATTCACCCGAGAAACAATACACTATAGCTTGAATTAATAATAACCTAGAATCACTTGAATTCATGGTTAGTAGCAGTATCGTTGCTTAAATATAGATCAACCAACAAGAATTCATGTTTCCATTGAACCAAATCAATCGCTTGTAATGACCTTCAAATACAAGATTAGCAATTCAGATAATCAACCAACATATTGCATCAAAATGATGAAGAACAAACGAAATCGAAACAACAAAAGAGTTTGAATAGAGGCCACCACCAAAGTATTCAATACAATTGAGAATAAATTACGCACACTTGCTTGAGATCTAGATCAGACCAATTCCTCTCAAGTCTCAATTCTAACGAACAACCATTGAAATGGTGGTGACTGCTCAGTATGAAACTGAGACTCCATAATGGAAATTACTCACATGTTGGTTAGATTCTCTTGTTTTGCTGATGTGTCATGACATGTCAGCAAAGGAATGTTGATGTGATCTATCATGTCATCGACTTTGGCGGACTTGTTCATCCATATCCTTGCTGGCTTGATGGCATGCCAAACACTTCAATGCATTTTTGTGACGTGGCATGTCATGGCAGGTCATTGGATCTTGTGTCTAGGCACGTCATGAACTTTTTGTAAGGATTCCCATATCTTGATTGGCTTATTTCGTGGACAAACCACGTGTTGGGGATTATATGTAAGGGTAGCTTAAGTGATTCATTATCAAGCTCAAAACCCTTTCAAGTCCTCAAGAGACAAGCACGCCAAAGGTATAATCTCTAGTGCTTATTTTTCTTTGAAGAGATTAGTTGCACACACACACTTAGCATACTAGCATTTGTGTGCATTCTCTTCACATGACATTTTTCACTTGCACTTCTTTGTTATATTTTTTATGTGTGGATTTGTCCATAGATGAGTTCCGAGCGAGTCGGAGACTTTTCTATATGTTTCGGATGATTTCCGAGATATTTGGGATATTCCGTATTTTTATCGGAAACCGGATTTTATTTCCGAGCTTAAATTGGAAAGTTATATAATTTTCTATATTTATGATTAAGTCCGGGTCAAAATTTCGAAGACGGAATTGGATTCCAAGATTCGAAATCAACTGGACTGAAGAACACTCGGATCCGAAGTCAGCTTAGTGTGGCATGTTAGCCACACCTAGCAAGGCACGCAAGAGGGTGGCATGACCGCGTGAGCCACGGGCTGCTCACGGCAAAGAGAAGTCTCTGCCCCCGTTGGTGCCACGCCCTCTCTCAACGCGCCTCACCTGATTTGCTTCAATTTGTTTTGATTTTTCATAGGCATTTATTTGTGTGTTGTGCTTATATGTGAGCTCATGTTTGTTGTGTTTGCATGTTGACTAAGTGGATATACTTTGACAAATCATTTGACCTCTTGATTTTATCTCACGTGAGCTCACCTCACTTGATTAACATCATTTAAATTTTTTATTTGTGTGCATTTTGTTTTGTTAAATATATATATATATATATATATATAACGTGCAGACTTGGTGCATTTTGTATTGTTAAAATATATACATATATATATATATATAAAACGTGCAGACCTGATGTTAAAAAAAAAAAAAGAAACTCACATATATATATATATATATATATATATATATATATATATATTCTTCTTCATTCTTTTTTTTAGGGCAACAAACACACTTTGAGAGAGCAAAAATATATTCAAGAGAGAAACTCCCAAGAACTTGTCTTTAACTCTGAAAACCCATTTTCATATGCATCAAAATATCATCTAAACATTTTCTAGTATAGTTAGGATGTTTACTTGCATGGGTCTTGGTCAACACACTTCCCTTGGTATGTTCTTCACTATTATCATTTATAATTAGTGTTTTATTTATCAAGGCATCTCTTTTATTATTTGCTTGTTCTTAGATTAACATCTATTATTCAAAATAGAGATTGTTGTGTTGACATGATTGTGTGTTGTATTGTGATAGCTAATTAGGTTTTTAATTAATCTTGATTAGCTAAGCTATTTGACATGTCATTTAGCCATTTATATTTAGGATTGTTTTAATTGCAAAATCATTATCCTAGACAAGCATATAGAGTAACCTAGCTCTAATTTGCATTTTGAATATTCATACATATTCACTTAGGTTGTTTCTCTTCATTGAGAAGTAAGTCTTGGGGCTAAGAGTGCTTAGGCCTCAAGCAAATTGGAATAGGGTTGCTAATAAAGGCTCGCTGGGTAGAAGTGAGGGGTTGCAGACCGGAGTGTTAGACGAGGTCTACATAGGTTGTAAACTTCATTTCAATTAGTGATTTCGAGTTCCGAGTGTGGCGCACTATACAGCCCGTGGTTTTTCCCAGTGGTTGGGTTTCCACGTATATATCTTGTGTTATTTAAATTCCGCACATATTACACTTGATATATTATTTTGACTAGTTAGGGGCATTTTCGTGAAATTGACTTGCATGCGAAAATTGGGTAATATTTGATAAAATCTATTCACCCCCCCCTAGCTTTATATTATACGCACCGTATTATTTTCACACATACTCGTTGGCTTGCCTTCCACATCGGTGCATGTGGATGACGTGTCCATCTAGACACGTCAAATCGTCAATATGTTTTCTTAAGATTTGGGAATCCCCGATATAACACACCATGGGGGCAGTTTCTTCCCTTTTGGGTCGGGCTCACCACCAACTCATGCCGTTCAACACGCTATTCCCTACTAAAATCTCGTTATAGTGTTACACAACTGAAATCTCTCTACCACGATCTCGTTGAACATTCGATCACAATTTTTATTATTCTTATGCACTATATTTTGAATTATGATGAAATGTATTATGAAATTTTTGGACTTCTGTTTATATTATTAGTTAATTATTATTTTTAATACTTGGAGTTGTTTAATTATAGATAAACATGTTATAATATGAGAATATTTTCTCAAATACGGTCGTCAAATTAGGGTCCAAAAGGCCCATATAGTTAAAAAAAAGTAGGTAAAATTTCATTAGACCAATCATGCCCAAAGCTGTATTAGACAGAACATTATCGAAAAGAAAAAAAAAAAAACAAGTTCGAGTCAAGGTGAGTCACCATGTAGAGACGAGTTAATCCTATTAAAAAAATAAAAACCGAGTATAAATGAGTGATAAATTTTTTCACCAAAAATTGAACCGATCCGACTCGTATCCACACATAATTAACTCAATTGCTAAGTCATCATGATCACTATTACTCAATAAGGGTATAACCAGAAGAAACTTACATATTCAAGAAGGCTCAAATGATTGTTTTTACCATATAAAATGGAGACCCTTTTGCCACTAATGATTAGTAGGAGTAGAGTAATTATAACTAAATTTATCATACTATTAAAGTTCTTAAATAAACTAATTTTATAATTCTACTTAAAAATATGGGTTAATATTAAAAACATCCCCTTACCTTTGAACTATTATTGGATGTATAGTTACAAATACTTTTATTTTAGAAACATCTCCTATGAACTAACACCATTAGTATTCCGTTTGTATTGACTGAGTTTGACCCTTTTTTTTTTTTTTTTTTTGAAACAACAAAATTTATTAACAAGAGCCCAAGGCAAACGAGCATAGAAAAACCACCAGCAAAACAACAGGGGCGCACAACGGCCAGAAAAAGAAAGAAGGCCACCCAACAAGAACAGACAAGCACAAACAACATGACACACTACCGAAAAAACCATTACAAACCACAACAGGCAAAAACAAACTCAAGCAACGCCCCAATGACAAAGATCCCCACCCTCCTTAGAGCCATTTTTTGCTAAGGAATCGGCATAGGAATTCAAAGCCCTCGAGCTAAAACTAATCTTCAAACTGCCATGGATCCTTAAAGCGTCACGAATGCTGTAAACCAGATTGATGTGGTCAACTCTCCCCACATTATCACCATTAATCCACTCAACCGCAGTCTTAGAGTCACTAACAATCTCAATGTTTTGACCCCTCATCGTAGGATTAGACGCACACAAAACACATGATTTGTCAATCGCCAACAATTCAGCTGAGATAGTCGAACCATCAACGTTGAATTTAAAGGCTTCCCTCCTTGGCGGAATCCAGTTTTCCAAACGACGCTTCTTAGACTTCACAGGATCCTTGCAAAAATCCACAACTACTTCACTAAGAAAATAGTTGCAACTTATAAAATTCATAGGGAAACAAAAAAGACAGAAACAAACAAGAAGTGAGGTAGTCTTCGAATAATTGATCATGATTTCCAATAAAAAAAACTTCAAAGTTTGCATCGTATACATTAGGATCTGGATCAAAGGGATTTCCCAAGTATATAGCTTGCAAACATTGTCTTGACTCTTGATACCGGGTTTTTTTTTTTTCTTATTTATATTATAATTATATTTTTCTAGAAAAAAATAATTACCCCTAACTCTAGTTTTGGCACCCCTACAGTTTAGGTGATTAGTGCTAGAATTTGGAGCCACATCAGGATGCATTTAGGGCCTGTTTTGCAAGCTGTTTTCAGTTGTTGCTTTTCAAAAAGAAAAATGAAAATGAAAACAGTTTTTTTGGTTTCATTTTTGAATTCCGAAAATGCGTCTGGTAGCATTTACTGGAATCTGTATTTTGAAAATAAAAACGGGAAAAAAGCGTCTGGTAGGCTAACTGAAAACTTTCGAAAATTGAAATATCAATTTTTTACATTTTGTTTAATATTATAACAATTATAAACAAATTGATGAAATAATTAACTAAAATTTTTTTTATGTAATTTTTAAATTAAACAAAAGTTATCAGCTGAAGAAGAAGAAGAAGAAGAAGAAGAAGAAGAAGACCAGATCGGTGACTTAGCAGAGCAGATCGGCGGCGGCAAGTGGGGATCAGCGGTGAGAGGTGACGCAGAGCCGATCGGTGGCGAGTGGAGGAGGAGGAAGAAGAAGAAGAAGAAGAAGAAGACCAGATCGGTGGCGAGCGAAGAAGGAGGAAGAGGAAGAAGAAGAAGAAGACAGTGGCGATTGGCGGCAGCGAGCGGAGGAGGAAGAGGAGGAGGAGGTGGAAGAGGAAGAAGAAAAAGAAGACAGCGGCGATCGACGGCAATGAGCAGCGATCGAAGGAGGAGAAAAAAGATGAAGATGGGAAAGAAGATAAAGAACTGGTTCAAGAAAAAAAAATATTTTTTTGTTAATTTTTTTGAAAAACAAAAACAAATTCAAGAAAAACAAGTTTTTTTTTTTTTGTTTTTCAAATTTTCCACTTTTAACACTAGTTTTGTTTTTCATTTTGTTTTTATATTTTGAAAATAAAATGAAAAACAGTTACCGAACGCGAATTCAAAATCATTTTTGAAAAACAAAAACGAAAACAGGCTGAAAATAGCCTGTAGTATAGGCCCTTAGTTTACTAAAATCTTAAAGTGCTCCAAATCGAAAGCAACTATTAAATTCAGTGTTGTAGTAAGCGCTAGGCACAAGTCGGGCGGAGACCCAGCGCCTAGCGCTTAGGCCATTTAGTTGGCGATTAATCGGAAAACATTTTTGTCACTAATTTTGGTGGGGCACATCAGACACTTCAACATTTCAACACTCATATTGGTTCCTTATTGGTGGGCGCATCACAGACAATTCCTCCCTTTTTTAATTCCTTATCGTTTTCTTTCCAGCTCATCTTCACTTCATCTTCTCGAAGACTCCAACACTTCAAATTTCAAAAATATCTCTCTCTCTCTTCAAACTCCAGCTCTTTCATTTCTTTTGTTTTCTTTCCAACTCATCTTCATCTTTCATTTCCTTTGTTTGTTCTTAATCATGCTACTCAATCATTCAAATGGGAGACTGGAGGAAGACCAGACGAGTGACGACGGCAGCGACCTGGCGACGGTGGACACCAGCTTTCAGAGGTCTCGACGACTGAAAATGGATGGCCATCTCCGGCCGATTGCTTCCTTGATCTTTGAGAAATCATCAAACATCCCCACTTCTATTGTGTTTTTTCAGTGTTTGATTGAATTTTATTTTGTATTAATGATGAAATTTGTTGGGTGAGAATTTAAATCGTAAAACCGAAAATTGGAGGAGAAGACATGGGTTTAGGTTCGGGTATGAGAGAGATGGGTTTGGGTTTGTTGTTTTAAGATCGAATAAGACAAGTTTAGAGAAGAGAAGGGAGATAGGGAGGTGAGAAGATTGAGCCGATCGGAGATCAACTTGCCGATTAGTCGGTAATTTGCACGATTAGTCGAAGACCGACTAATGAGGCCGATTTTGGCCATTTCGCTGCAGTGACCGGCCGACTCACCGTCTAGCCGTATTGAACCGCTTAATCGGCCTAGTCGGCCGATTTCTAGAACACTAATTAAATTAAACATCCATAGCAGCAAAACAAGTAGCTCACAAGAAAAGTACCTAAGATGCAACATGCTAATATCCAATTCCATATAACAAATACTGAATTGCAAGCCTTCTAAAATTTTGCGATCATCAAACCACAGATATCAAACTGATTCAAGCATACCCATGAATCCACAAAAGTTAAAACCGAAGAGAGTATAATTACTGTCCAGTGTGTTGAAACCATTCAGTAAAATAACTTTGGAAGTATTAAAATTGTGTCAGTTGGTAGTTTTGAAATACTGCCACCAAAGAGCTCTCTGTTACTCTCATTATAAAACATAATAGCTTTGCAAATTAACCACAAAGCAGATATTTCTTGTTCATGTTCGATTCAATTCAGTAGCTAAATTTCTGTTTTAGCTGAATAAATTTGGTTAATTTATTATAAATAAAGACAATCCTCTACCTGCAGAACCCTTCAAAGTTTTCCTTGCATTTATAGTAATAATAGAAAACATTATGAGGTTCTAGTATGCAAAAGCATTGCACAATTTATCAAAACACAGAGACAAATTAACTCTCTGCAGCATGATCTCTCGTCTTGCTCACGTGCCGGTTAGATTCTCTCGTCTTGCTGACGTGTCATGACACATCAGCAAAGGAATGTTGATGTGATCTATCACGTCATCAACTTTGACAGACTTGTTCATCTATGTCCTTGCTGGCTTGATGGTGTGCCAAACACTTTAGCATGGCTTGATGGCATACTAGCATGGCAAGTCATCGGATCTTGTGTCTAGGCACATCATAGACTTTGAGTCCATTTTTGCTCACCCCCCCTTCAAGGGTGGTAAGCATTATCCCCCTCCCCAACACATGACATGTGTCTAGGGATAGGGTATTTTTGTCTAAATACATGACAATTTTTGGACAAAAATACCCCTCCCTTGACACATGTCAAGTGTTGGGGGAGGGGGGGGGGGGGGGGGGGGGGGGGGGGGGGGGGGGGGGGGGGGGGTGCGGTTAAGGCTTACCCCCCTTCAAGGGGAGTAAGCAAAAGTAATCTCATATACTTTTACTGATATGTTAACACACATCCTCGTTGGCTTGCCATCCACATTGATGCATGTGGATGACGTGTCCATCCGGACACGTCAAATCATCAATATGATTTCTTATGATTTGAGAATCCCCAACATAACGCACCTTGGGGGTAGTTTCTTCCCATTTGGGCCAGGCTTTGGGATAAAACTGGTCCGGCCTAACATATTTGGGCTCTTTTCTTTTTTATGTTTGTTTTTTTAAACTTGAGCTTATTATACAATCAAGATTTCTCAACCCTTGATCCAAGAGGGCTGTTACTAAATTGGAACCTTGATAATCCTTTCACGAGTTTCTAACCAAGAACCTTAGAAAAGAAAATAAGAAAACAATCATCATAATTAAGACTTCTGATTATATTATTAAGTTAACTATTATTTTTTTTTTTTTTAATATTTGGAGTTGTTTAATTATAGATAAACATGTTATAATATGAGAACATTTTCTCAAATACTGTCGTCAAATTAGGGTCCAAAAGGCCCATATAGTTAAAAAAGTAGATAAATTTTTCATTAGACTGATCAAGCCTAAAGACGTAGTAAACAGAACATACTCGAAAAGAAAAAAAATATGTTCGAGTCAAGATAAGTCACCATGTCGTGTCGAGTTATTCCTAGGGATGGCAATGCGGCGGGTTTGGGGTGGGGTGGCCTTCCCCGCACCCCACCCCATTTATTTTTTGAAAACCCATCCCCTCATAAAACCCCACCATAGATAGAGTGGGTTGGGGCGGGGCGGGGTACAACAGGGAGTGCTTTCCCCATCCCCACCTATTTACACCATTTATATAATTAATTTTTTATTTAAATAATAAATATATAACCATTGAATATGATATAATATATAAAGTAGTAAATAATTCCAAGAAACTATTAAAAAAAACATCTCATAAACATAATTCTCACAAGTAAATTCAATCATTTTCAAACATAAATATAAAGTATGAAGTCAAAATATTCGAAAATCATAACGCTAATCATCTAATAGTTGCATTTATTTCTCTAGTTCTCTCTTCATACGATCAACTCTATTTGGGTTTTTTTAATAGTATTTTGTTTTGTCACTTTATGTTAAATAACGATGAAGAGATGTAAAGTTAGGGTTAATGTATTTATATATATATATATATATATTTTCTTTAAAACTATGTAGTTTAACTAAGTATTATTTTAAACGGGATGGGGCAGTGTGGGGAGTATAAAACCCATTCCCGCCCCATACCCATTACGGGTTAGACTATCTATCTTCATCCCCTCCCCATCCCCACCAAATTGAAGCCCATCCCCACCCCAAAAGTGCGGGTCCCCGTCCCCATGGGAAATTTTGCCATCCCTAGTTATTCCTATTAAAAAAAAAAAAAGGAAACCGAGTATAAATGAGTCATGAATTGTTTCACCAAAAATTGAACCGATCTGACTCGTATCCACACATAATTAATTCAGTTGCTAAGTCATCATGATCACTATTACTATAACCAGAAGAATCTTACATATTCAAGAGAGTTCACTTTTGCTCACCCCCTTAAAGGGGGGTGAGCATTACCCCCCTCCTAGAAAGTTAATATGTGTCTAGGGAGGGGTAATTTTATCCAAAAATTGTCATGTGTTTGGATAAAATTACCCTTCCATGAACACATGTTATCTCTTTAGGAGGGGATGAGTAAAAGTGAACTCCAATACAAGATAATTATTACAAGTCAATTATATCTGAGTTGCTGGCCTTGATAAAGACTTGTTGGAAAATTCACATGGAAGCCTCTAAAATTATTTGCAGTTATCAAATAATATATTATTATTATTATTATTGTCGAAAACCATTTTCATCGGACCGGAAAACTTCTGAGTTTATTAATAATTCTCCAATCATATATTTTGAAATCCAAAAAAACATATATTATTATCATATATATATATATATATATATATGTTCTGGCTCTAATCATAACCGTTATGAAATCCGAAGTTAATAAATCTATAATATTACAAAATGATGATCATTAAACACGGTAAATTACAGGGGAGATAACAAATTGACATATATCAGATTAGCCATGGCCCATGACTGTGGCTGAACCAACATTTTGTTGTAATTGGGGACTATAATAAAGTAATAATGCCATAATTATTTGGGTATCACAAATTATATATTAATGTCTGACAAACTAAGAAATCATATATTTTTCAGTCAACACATGAAGAATTATTACATTTATGTCACAACCCACAGTACTGGAAGTAGGGCCGGCCCATGTGTATTGCTGGAGGGGTGGCCGCCCGGGCCCTTTTTTAAAGGCCCAATTTTACATATATTTCAGTTTTAACTTGGCTTTTTTGTAGCATGGCCAAAAATTTTGTTATGAGTATAAAATGCCCAAAATTAATAAAAGGCTCAAATTATAAAAAGCCCAAATTAAAATAAATTGGGCTCAGGAGTCAGTACAAACAAATGTCCAAAGAAATGTTTGTTAATTTTGTCTTTTGCAGACATATTGATCAGTATAACTAGAGGTCCATGGTCTAATTGGGTTTCTTTTCTTACAATCTTTCTTTCTCCTTTTTCTTTCCAGCCGGCAGCACCAACGGTCCAAAACTGAAAACTCCAACGCCATTTTTTCTAAATTAAAAATGTTGAAATCTTATTGTGGTCAACTATGTCACAAGAAAGGTTAAATGGGTTTATAATATTATGTATTGAAAAGGAAATGTTGGAAAAGATTGAATTTGAAAATATATTCATGAATTTGCTTCTCAAAGTGAGAAGACATTTCCAATGATGTGTTATTCTTTGTCGTGTTGTTATTTTTTCTTGTAGGACTACTTGATGGTTAGAATATTGTTGAATAGTTGTAGTCAAGACATTTTGGTATAATATTTTTCGCCCCAGGCCTTAAAATAGTCAGGGCCGGCCCTGACTGGAAGAATAATCAAGTGGAACCAAATTTTCCAAGTGCACGTGACAATAAAAGTTAAGAAAAAAAAAAACAATAAAGGCATTGAACTTGACTTGGACAAGTCTTCGTACGAAGTTTCGTACCAAGTTTAGGATTATATGGAACACATGTTAAACAGAATGTTCTTCAACTTGTCATCTACACAAAGACACGACTTGGAAAACATAATGGAATACTTTTTATATGTAAAGACATTGACCTTGCTAGAAGCAATTATAATATATGAAAAGGGTGTCCCTATTGTCATCCAAAAATTTCTACTTAAGAATCCCTTTTTTTCAAAGGCGATGTTGACACTATGCAACCAGAAGAAGTTTTTCTTGATTGAAAGATGATGGAGAATGATATGTAACCAGAAGAAGTTTTTCTTGAAGGAGTTCTTTCCATCACATTATTTTAATTTTAATTTAATTTTTTTTTAAATTAATGAATTTAATTTTCAATAATTTAAATTTTTATATTATTATAATAATAAAATCAATTATTCAAGGGTAATTTAGATATTTCATATTTCAAAGTTTGTCAAATGTCCCGTCAGTGGTTAGTCAACGGAAATTAGGGAGGTTTGTGCAATTTTGGCAAAAGTTCCCGATGAGTGCAATATTGACTAAACTCATAGAGGCAATAAGTAATAAGCAGATATTGCCTCTCCGTGGATGTAGGCTTACGCTGAACCACAAAAAAATTTCTTGTGTCTTCTTTTTCTTCATATTGTGTTCTTACTATCTGTGTGTTATTGTGCATATCTATGTGTTTTTGTATGGTTTTCTATAACAATATACAAGTTCAAGACCTCACTCGTTAGCAATATGAATATGACATTTTTCATACCTAACCTAACAAGTTGCAAATCATTGTCCTTATATATGGCCAAATAGCCTATATAATCGACAACTTGATCTTAATTTAATTTAAATGATCCAGGTCCAGGTCAAGGTCAATATCTTACGTGGCATACATCTGTCTTGCATAAGTTTTTAATAACTGAATTTATTAAAATCTTCATGGTTTATATCAATCATCTATTGACATAATTGTCTGTCGTCTGTATCTGTGGAAAATCCGGTTCCTTATGATTTTCATAAATGTTCATAAATGTTCTCTATTTTCTTCCAAGTCGACAGACAAAACTCAATTGCCAATTTGCCTTGTTTCAGAAAAAAAAAATTTGTCGGATAAATTTATAAATTAATTTTGTTTTTATGAAATTGGGTTGGCAGGTGTTAAAGTATAATGGTGATTTTTTTAATAAAATTTATGATTTCATGCGGATTAAATAAATAAATAAATATATATATATATGTATATATATATAGCAGTTTTCTATTAAAGGATTCTTAATTTTAACTATTGTGGTGAGTTTTCTGTCCGTGTTATGGGGTAGTAGTTTTCTCTTGTTATAAGAGTAGATATCCGAGTCGCATATATATTGTTTGATCTAGACAGATTCTAATAGTCATATTATAATATTTCTGGTAATACTTATAAAAAAATTAAAAAATTACAAAATTAAAAAAAAAGGTGGTGTTTTTGGCATACCCAATACTGAACTATTTATACCCCATTTTTTAAATTATTTAATATTTTTTTTCCTTTATCAAATTACTTAAAGAGACATATAATTTTTATTAAAAAAATACTGTACAAAGTAAAACTAATAAAACCTTACTTTCTTTATTTCAAAACCCTAATGACATAGATTATTTCAAATCGCCGAATGTTTACTATTTTTGTTTATATTTTCTTCCAGATCTCGATCTCATATTTCTTATGTTTAGTATTTGTTGATTTTATTATTTCACATGTTTGTTTTGTTTTCTTTTCAAATTCTAGATCCATGTTTGCTATTTTTTTTTTTTTTCTCTCGTTTATTTTCTTTCAGATCTTCAGGCATTCTATGATATGTATCAATTCTTTTATAGATTCGTTTAATGTTATTTACCAAAAAAAAAAAAAAAAGAACAATGAAATCGTACCAAGAATCGCAACCAAGAAAACTTAATCTACGATGAAATGAAACCACACTAAAACACTAACTCAATCGTTCCAAAAAAAAAAATCATTGGACAATCAATATCACACTCACAATCTACCACCAACAATCCAATCGACTACAAAAAAATAAAATAAAAAAATCTCATCTAATAAGGATGGTTTCACCTTGAAATATGAAGAAAAAACAAGTCATGGATGCCAATAGTTCAGTAGTGGAAGCCAATAACACCACTCAAAAAAAAAAAAAAAAAATGATCAATTTTTTTTAGATGATATTATAAAATAAATTTGAAAAATTTTCATTCGCCTTACATGCCTTTTCCATCAAAGGTCCTTATAAAGCCCAACTTGCCAAGAATACTGTTGACTGAATTGCATGCCGTGTAAAAAGCGTTGAAATTTTCTTTCTAGTTACGATAATGAAATTCGATATCGCAATTTGTATCCTAATTTTTATAATCCAAGAACGATTTTAGGGACTACATCTTTTAATTTCATTACGATGCTTGTTGCTTGACTTATTCAAAGAAATGGAAAGCAAAAAATAATTGGTCACCAAAAAAGCCGGAGTGGAATAGTCCACCTAATTTAAATTGTGTGTGTTTATGATATCACTATAATCCATTCATTCAAATCATACAAATCTAATACAACTTAAATGAATGGATTATAGTGATGCCACATTTATTATTATTATTATTTTTTGATATACCATCAACCAAAGAAATTAGAGTGAAGCTACTTTGTCCAAATTTGGCGTCCAAATCTGGTACCCAAATGATGTGGTATCACTATAATCCATTCATTCAAATCATTCAAATCATGCAAATCTAATACAGTTTAAATGAAAGGATTATAGTGATGTCACATCATTTGGGGATAAAATTTGGATAAAGTAGCATTATTGAAGAAATTACTCTTTTACCATCAAACCACATTAAGGGGTCGTTTGTTTTTTTGTCCTGAATTTTTCTAAAAATTGAATAGGGAGTGAAATTTGAAGCTGAATGATATGTTTGATTTTTTTTTTTTTTCTCACATCTGAATATAGTGTCAATATGTTTGTTTTTTAAAAACAAAACTGTTCGAAAATAAGCAATTTTACATTTGTACCTATACTAATTAAAAGAAGTAATTTAACATGCACCATTCTTTATAACATTTTGTATGTTTTTCTGCAAACAAAGTTCAATTTAACAAAATAAAAAATTCATCAAAGAATATAATTTTACATGTTCTGCAAACAAAGTTTAAGTTCAATTTATTGTCAAAAATTAGTTCAAGTTCAAGTTCAATTTTGTATGTTGTCCACGTTTCCGATGTATATAACTCATGAAACCATTTTTGTTTCTTCGGTTTCCTGGATCATATGTATTGGAAACCAAATAAAAAAAGTTTCTTGAAATTTTTATATAAAATTATTCTATAACATCTTCAAGCCACGAAATCTACTCAATATGATAGACAAATTTATTGAGCACTATACGAATAGTAGATAAAAAAATAATTAAGAGTTATTACTGAGATTTTGTTGGAGATAAATTCAATTGTTCAATCCCTAAAAAATTTTAGTATGAGAAGTAATTAAGGTTTTTTTTTTCTTTTCTAAAACTTGTTTAAAATAAGAAATATGTTAAAAGAAAAAATTCCACACCATATCAAATTAATTAAAATTTGGAAATATATCTTCTTTGGGAGGATAGACTTGAAAGAGAATATTTTAATTGTAATCCAATGATTTGGAAGTTCGTTAAAAGTCAGGATTTCTTACTTTTTATTTTAAGTTGATTTTTGATATTTTTAAGTTGTTTGTAAAAAAAATAAAAAAATAATAAAAAAATAATAAAAAAATAAAAAACAAATTAATGATTCAATTCAGACCCATTAAGTTTTAAGAGAAAAAACAAACAACCCATAAGTTTTGGTATATATTTTTATTATTAAGCTCAATGCAATCAATCAAAGGTAATGACAACTGACAAAATAATAACCCACTGTATATAGGCTAGGTTCCAAAACCCTAGTGACGAGATGGTATTGGCTAAGTGGTATGCCCCTCATACTCACACAACGTGGTTGTAGGTTCAAGTTCATCACCTCCTTAAATCCAAAATCAAGAAAAGGGAAAATTGAAAAAACCTCCCATGAGTTTAGTCAATATTGCAATAACTGGTAACTTTTGTTAAAATTGCACAAACCTCCCCTTATTTCCATTGATTAACTGTTGTCTAACTGTTTGACTTAATAATTTAGTGGTAAAAGTGTCTTTTTACATAACAATAAATAATTAAAAACAAAAGAAATTTTGAAACAACTCCAAACAATTTTATAACTATAAATCTATCGAGATGTAAATTATAAAGAGACCCAAAAGTTTTTAAAATTACTTATTGAAATAACCAAAGAAAGAACAAAAAAAAATTCGATTTTTTTTTTTTTTTTTAATTTTTAAATCTGGCCATCTGTTATCTCTTCAATGGGAGGAGATCTGCATATTAGATTAAAACCAAAATAAATAAATAAAGCTCGTCCTTCAGTGAGCTGTTGTTCAACGTACCTTCCTAAGTCCTAACACCATCACCACTTACAATTTCACTTATTTCTCATTCAACCAACAAAAAAAACCCAACAACAACATCAAAATATTTTAAAAAGAAAAAAGAAAAGAAAGCTAGGTTCTGTAGATTTCCGCCCCAAATTATATTTTCTTTGTTTTCAATTTTTAATTAATTAATTTTGAGGAGCTGATACAGATTCAAAATTGAAAAGTATAAAAGATAAAGGAAGTTGTGTATGTTTGAGGTGGAGATAGTGTTGACAAGCAAAGCAGAGAACTGGGTGTAAGGTGTTCAAAGATTTCTAGAATTCCAGTTGGACTTGGTTTGGCCACTATTCATCTCACCATAACTTTCTCTATTAACGTTTATAGAGGCCTTCCTTGACACAACTCTCAATCTAAACTTAAGAAGTCTGATTCTAGTGAGCAATCCCGCTGAGTTGGAGCAGCCATCTAGTGAACAATTGCAGGGATTCATTTTTGAAACCATGTCTAGGTTTGCATCGTTTGATGTTAGATTTGTTATTAAAGATTGAATAAAAGTTTAAAGATTTTTTTTTTTTTTTTTTTTTTGAATTTTCTAAGATCTTCTCCCATGTTTTTAATTTTTTTTTTTTTAAATTAATGAATTTAATTGTCAATAATTTAAAATTTTTATATTATTATAATAATAAAATCAATCATTCAAGGGTAATTTAGAAATTTCATATTTCAAAGTTTGTCAAACGTCAAGTCAGTGGTTTAGTCAATAGAAATCAGGGGAGGTTTGTGCAATTTTGGCAAAAGTTCTCGATGAGTGCAATATTGACTAAACTCATAGTCTCATAGAGACAATAAGGGTGCATTTGGTACGCGGGACAGGACGGGACAGGACGGGACTATTTTCTCTTGTCCTGCGTATGGCGTGCCAATAGCTTAGGACGGGACGGGACAAGGTGGGACAAAATTCACCAAAAATTGTCCCACCTCAGACCCTAGGCCAGACTTGTCCCATGCATGGGACAAGTCTGGAAAAGACAATTTTGCCCTCACCATTTCAAAATATTACAAAAATATCACCTATATAATAATTACATATATAATATTATATATATTATATATATTATATAATAATATATTATATTATATTATTATATATAATAATATATAATATATAAAAACATATTATTATATATAATATATAATAATATTCAATATATCATATATATATATATATATGATATATGAAGCATTATTATTATTATTATTATTATTATTATTATTATTATTATTATTATATAAATATATTATTATAATATATATATATATATATATATATTAACACATAATATATATGATATATATATATATATATATAAATATGTATTATTAATATATATTATAATAATATGTATATATTATACTATATATATATATTAACACATAATATATATATATATATATTATAATAATGAGTATATATTATAATATATATATTATATAAAATAAATATGTAATATAAATATAAAATATATATATTATATTTTATTATTATATATAATAATATATAATATATTAAATATTATTACGTATATAATAATATTATTACCCATACAATATTATATATATATATATATATTATTATTATTTGATATTATTATATATTAAATTGTAATATTATAATATATGTTGATTTATATATAAGAGGGGTACTCTGGTCATTTGAACCTCTTGTCCTGTCATGTCCCAGCCAAACCAAACACATAATAGTACAGTCCACAGTTCTGTCCCAAGCCTTCCAAACACAATATAGAACAACATGTCCTGTCCCATCCTGTCATGTCCCGTCCCACCTTGTCCTGTCCCATGTCCGTGCCAAACGCACCCTAAGTAATAAGCAGATATTGCCTCTCCGTGGATATAGGTTTACGCTGAACCACATAAAATTTCTTGTATCTTCTTTTCTTCATAGTGTGTTCTTACTATCTGTGTGTTATTGTGCATATCTACGTGTTTTTGTACGGTTTTTCTATAACAATATACAAGCTCAAGATCTCACTCGTTAGCGATATGAAATATGACATTTTTCATACCTAACCTAACAAGTTGCAAATCATTGTCCTTATATATGGCCAAATAGCCTATATAATCGACAACTTGATCTTAATTTAATTTAAATGATCCAGGTCAAGGTCAATATCTTACGTGGCATACATCTGTCTTGCATAAGTTTTTATAATAAACTGAATTTATTAAAATCTTCATGGATTTATATCATTAATCTATTGACATAATTGTCTGTCGTCTGTGTCTATGGAAAATCCGGTTCCTTTTGATTATGTTCTCTATTTTCTTCCAAGTCGACAGACAGGAACTCAATTGCCAATTTGCCTTGTAACCTTGTTTCAGCATATATTTTTTTTGTCGGATAAATTTATAAATTAATTTTGTTTTTATGAAAATGGGTTGGCGGGTGTTAAAGTATAATGGTGATTTTTTTTAATAAAATTTATGATTTCATGCGGATTAAATAAATAAATATATATATATATATATATATATATATATATATATATATAATAGTTCTCTATTAAAGGATTCTTAATTTTAACAATTGTGGTGAGTTTTCTGTCCGGGCTATGGGTAGTAGTTTTCTCTCGTTATGAAAGTAGATATCCGGATCGCATATATATTGTTTGATCTAGACAGGTCTTAGTAGTCATATATTTATTTAGTATTTTTTTTTCCTTTATCAAATTACTTAAAGAGACATATAATTTTATTAAAAAATACTGTACAAAATAAAACTAATAAAACCTTACTTTCCTTATTTCAAAACCCTAATGACAGATTATTTCAAATCGCTGAATGTTTACTATTTTTGTCTATATTTTCTTACAGATCTCGATCTTATATTTATTATGTTTAGTATTTGTTGATTTTATTATTTCACATATTTGTTTTGTTTTTCTTTTCAAATTCCAGATCCATGTTTGCCATTTTTTTTTTCTCTCGGTTTATTTTCTTTCAAATCTTCAGGCATTCTATGATATGTATCAATTCTTTTGTAGATTCGTTTAATGTTATTTACAAAAAAAAAAAAAAAAAAAAAAAAATGAAATCGTACCAAGAATCACAACTAAGAAAACATAATTTACAACGAAATGAAACCACACCAAAACCCTAACTCAATTGTTCAAAAAAAAAAAAAAAAAAAAATCATTGGACAATCAATATCACACTCACAATCTACCACCAACAATCCAATCGACTACAAAAAAAAAAAAAAATAATAATAATAATCTCATCTAATAAGGATGGTTTCACCTTGAAATATGAAGAAAAACAAGTCATGGATGCCAATAGTTCAGTAATTGATGCCAATAGCACCACTAAAAAAAAAATTGATCAAATTTTTTTTAGATGATATTATAAAATATATATATTTGAAAATTTTTCATTCGCCTTCCAAGCCTTTTTCATCAAGGGTCCTTATAAAGCCCAACTTGCCAAGAATACTGTTGACTGAATTGCATGCCGTGTAAAAAGCGTTGAAATTTTCTTTCTAGTTATGATAATGAAATTCGATATCACACTTTGTATCCTAATTTTTATAATCCAAAAACTATTTTCGGGACTACATCTTTTAGGGTATGTTTGGTAGGGAGGAAAAGGGAGAGGAAGAAATGAGTGGAGCTAAAAGGGAGAAGAAAATGGAGAAGTGTGTGTTTGGTATGGAGAGAAAAATAGAGGGAAAGAAAAAATGGAAGGAAAAAATGGTGAGTGGGGCCCACCATTTTGTTTCCTCCCAAAAGTGGGAGGAAAAGGGAGGGAAAGAAAGGGGAAATGAGACCCACCATTTTTTGGGTAATCATTAAATTACAATTTTATCCAATTTTTTTAATATATTAAATATGATATAAGAGTAAAATAATAAAATTGATAAAATAATCTTTTCTTTCCTTCTTGTTTACCAAACAACACCAAGGAAAATCATTTCTTTTGTTCCCTCATGGTTTCTATTCCTCCAATCTTTCCATCCTTCCTATTTCTTTCTCCCTACCAACGGACCCTTCATTACGATGCTTATTGCTTGACTTATTCAAAGAAATGGAAAGAAAGAATAATTGATCACCGAAAAAATCAAGTGGAGTAGTCCACCAATTTAACTGGTGTTAATGTGGCATCACTATAATCCATTCATTCAAATCATACAAATCTAATACAATTTAAATGAATTGATTATAGTGATGCACCACTACAAAAAAATAGGCTTTTCGTGGTCGTATTCTGGTCAGGGAAGTTTTGAGTCATTTTGGTTTGGCTCATTTAGCTGCAGCAGCTTGTCCGTTGTGTGGAAGAGGAGTGGAATCAATTGACCACTTATTTTTGCACTGATTGGTCCTGGAAGATGTTGGCCAGTAGCTATAGGCTGGTGGGGCTATGTTCTTGCAATAATAAGGAGTTTCGGGGTGGGCTGAAAGCTAGTTGGGAATGTGCAGAGCAAAATCTATGAAGAGCGGGACAGTGCTGTTTCATGCAATCTGTTGGACAATTTGGGAAACTCGTAATGCTGTGATTTTGAAGGAAAGAGGCTTCATTTTCTCTGGCTTTAGACAATGTAAGGTTTAGTCGCGTTATGTTTAAGCTTTTGGTGCAGGTTCTCAACATGATGTGTCTATCTAATTCTGGATATTGAGAGGAGATGTGTCGACAGTCAGGTGTCCCGAGAAATCCGCCCGACCACTGCCCACTCACCCACAATGGACTTAGGAACGCAACCACTAACCCCCACCACCCCATACCAGTCACCCACAGGTCCCACGCTACCTGCAATGCAAAAAAGGTGGTTGACAGATTCTCCCTCTTTGTTACACAAGCTGCACACCACATTCAAGCCAAGGATCAACCCAACTTGAGGATCGTCTTTTTTCACCATCACTTGCTCTTTAATGAGCTACCAAAGGAACACTCAACTTTAGAGGAACAATCCCTTGCTAGCAGAATTTATTTAAAACCCTCCCTCTTTTCCCCTACCTCACACACATTACGAAAAGAGCCGATCGAGAATGGCCATTAGGATCAAAGAGCCAAACAGAGCATCCCTAATCCTTAGATGTAAAATTGTCGAATGATAACAGCGCTAAAACAATTCCATTGAACTTGTTCCAATCGAGCACACTTCTGCGAAGAGAACATTCCAAGTCCAAACCGATCCTCTCCAACTACCAAGTCCTGTCACAACCCACCCCCTCCTTTATAATGGATTGCATAGATTCTGGGAAAGAAACTCTCAGTGGCACCATATTAGACCAAGGAGCTCCTAAGAAACTAATTCTAGAACCATCACCAAGCACAACCCTAATGCCCTCCTTTAACAACCCCTCCGAACGAGAGCCCGAATTAAAAAGACAAGCCACTGCTTTCATAAAATGGGATGCTGATTTAGCATTAGAACCTCTCCAAAACAAACTTTTGTCATCCAAACCATATCTAGAAGTAATCATCATTCTCCACAACAAAGAGTCCTTATTGTCGAATCTCCAAACCCACATAGCAAGTAAGACCTTGCTCTTCACATACATTCTCCCTATACCAAGACCACCTCTAACGTTGCTCTGGCACACAAGCTCCCAATTAATTGCATGCACTTTCCTCTTGACTAAGTCATCACCCCAAAGGAAACTTCGTTGGATTCTCTCAATTTTTTGTGCAATACACACCAAAATCCTGAAAATGGACATAGGAACCGTCTGAGACTCTTAGAGAGAAAAAAAGAAAAGTAGAAAGGGTTAGGAAATAGGAACTTAGGGTTTTTTTTTTTTTTTTTTTTTTTTTAACACACATATATATATAGTCGGTTTATTCGGTTCAAACCGGTTTTGGAACCAAAACCGGATTGAACCGAAATCTTTTCGGTTTTTACATTTTTGAACCGGTTTAAACTGAATTTAATCTATGAACTGAACCGAGCCCTCTTTTTTCAGTTCGGTTCGCATCGGTTTGGTACGGTTCTGAATTTTGTACCCACCCTTAGTCAACACCATTTGGGAAGGAATTTGGGAAAAAATTTGAGAAGCTAGCATTACTCAACAAAATAAAATAAAAAATAATATTTATATATATATATATATATATATATATATATATATGCACATCTCACTCAATTACACACACTAGCCGCTTATCTCGTTTTCAAGTTCAAAACCTTTTCCTCACGTCGTCTCCCATCTCTCGCTGATCAAATCCGATTGTACGACTCATATTTCAATTCCAAAGTCTCTACTTTATCAAAATAGAAAAAAAAGAAATCATTTTGATTTGTTCACTGATTGATTGAGTGTGTTTTGGTTGATTGAACAGGCCCGAAAGAAGGAAAAGACACCTCCACCCTCTCGTTAAATTTTTGAGGTTAGTTTATTTATTTTTGAGGATCAACCCAAACTTGAGGATCGTCTTTTTCACCATCACTCGCTCTTTAATGAGCTGCCAAACGAACAACTCAACTTTAGGAGGAACAATCCCTTGCTAGCAGAATTTATTTAAACCCTCCCTCTTTTCCCCCCTACATCTCACACATTACGAAAAGAGCCGATCGAGAAATGGCCATTGGGATCAAAGAGCCAAACCAAGGCATCCCTAATCCTTAGATGTAAAATCGTCGAATGGATAACAGAGCTAAAACAATTCCATTGAACTTGTTCCTAATCGAGCACACTTATGCGAAGAGAAACATTCCAAGTTCAAACCAATCCTCTCCAACTACCAAAGTCCTTCACAACCCACCCCCTTCCTTTATTAATGGATAATGCATAGATTCTGGGGAAAGAAACTCTCAGTGGCACCATATTAGACCAAGGATCATCCTAGAAACTAATTCTAGAACCATCACCAAGCACAACCCTAATGCCCTCCTTTAACAACCCCTCCGAACGGAGCCCGAATTAAAAAGACAAGCCACTGCTTTCACAAAATGGATGGCTGATTTAGCATTAGAACCTTCTACAAAACCTTTTGTCATCCAAACCATATCTAGCAGTAATCACTCATTCTCCACAACAAAGAGTCCTCATTGTCGAATCTCCAAACCCACTTAGCAAGTAAGGCCTTGTTTCTTCACCACATTCTCCCTATACCACGACCACCTCTACTTGCGCTGGCACACAAGCCACCAATTAATTGCATGCACTTTCCTCTTTACAAGTAATCACCCAAAGGAAACTTCGTTCGATTCTCTCAATTTTTGTGCAATACACACCAAAATACAGAAAATATACATAATGAACCGTCTGAGACTCTTAGAGAGAAACCGTTTGGAGACTCTTAGAGAGAAAAAAGAAAAGTAGAAAGGGTTAGGAAATAGGAACTTAGGGTTTTTTTTTTTTTTTTTTTTTTTTTTTTTTTTTTAACACATAAGTATATATATAGTCGGTTTATTTCGGTTCAAACTGGTTTTGGAACCAAGACCGGATTGAACCGAAATCATTTCGGTTTTTCATTTTTGAACCAGTTTAAACCGAATTTAATCTATGACTGAACCGACCACCTCTTTTTTTCAGTTCGTTCGCATCGGTTTGGTATGGTTCCGAATTTTGTACCCACCCTTAGTCAACACCATTTTGGGAAGGAATTTGGGAAAAATTTGAGAAGGTAGCATTACTCAACAAAATACAATAAAAAATAATAATATATATATATATATATAGTGCACATCTCCTCATTACACACACTAGCTGCTTATCTCTTTTCAAGTTCAAAACCTTTTCCTCACTCGTCGTCTCCTACTCTCTCTGATCAGATCCGATTGTACGACTCATATTTCAATTCCAAAGTCTCTACTTTATCAAAATAGAAAAAAAAGCAATCAGTTTGATTTGTTCACTGATTGATTGAGTGTGTTTTGGTTGATTGATAGGCCCAAGAAGGAAAAGGCACCTCCACCCTCTCGTTAATTTGTGAGGTTGTTTATTATTTTTGAGGATCACCCAAACTAGAGGATCGTCTTTTTCACCATCACTCGCTCTTTAATGAGCTGCCAAACGAACAACTCAAATTATAGGAGGAAACAATCCCTTGCTAGCAGAATTATTTAAACCCTCCCTCTTTTCCCCCCTACATCTCACACATTCCGAAAGAGCCGATCGAGAAATGGCCATTGGGATCAAAAGCCAAACCAAGGCATCCCTAACCTTAGATGTAAAATCGTCGATGGATACAACGCTAAAACAATTCCATTGACTTGTTCCTATCGAGCACCTTCTGCGAAGAGAAACATTCCAAGTTCAAACCGATCCTCTCCAACTACCAAAGTCCATCAAACCCACCCCCTCCTTTATTAATGGATAATGCATAGATTCTGGGGAAAGAACTCTCAGGGCACCATATTAACCAAGGATCATCCTAGAAACTAATTCTAGAACCATCGCCAAGCACAACCCTAATGCCCTCTTTTAACAACCCCTCCGAACGAGAGCCCTAATTAAAAAGACAAGCCATTGCTTTCACAAAATGGGATGCTGATTAGCATTAGAACCCTCCAAAACAAACTTTTGTCATCCAAAACAAATCTAGCAGTAATCATCATCTCCACAACAAAGAGTCCTCATTGTCGAATCTCCAAACCCCTTAGCAAGTAAGGCCTTGTTCTTCACACAACATTCTCCCTATACCAAGACCACCTCTAACGTTGCTCTGGCACACACCTCCCAATAATTGCATGCACTTTCCTCTTGACGAAGTCATCACCCCAAAGGAAGCTTCGTGGATTCTCTCAATTTTGTGCAAACCACCAAATCCTGAAAATGGACATAGGCACCGTCTGAGACTCTTAGAGAGAAACCGTCTGAGATCTTAGAGAGAAAAAAAGAAAAGTAGAAAGGGTTAGGAAATAGAACTTAGGGTTTTTTTTTTTTTTTTTTTTTTTTAACACACATTATATATAGTCGGTTTATTCGTTCAAACCGGTTTTGGAACCAAAACCGGATTGAACCGAAATCTTTTTGGTTTTTACATTTTAGAACCGGTTTAAACTGAATTTAATCTATGAACTGAACCGAGCCCTCTTTTTCAGTTCGGTTCGCATCGTTTGGTACGGTTCTGAATTTTGTACCACCCTTAGCAACACCATTTGGTAAGGAATTGTGGGAAAAATTTGAGAAGCTAGCATTACTCAACAAATAAAATTAAAAAATAATCTTATTTATAATATATCTATATATATCACATCTCACTCAATTACACACACTAGCCGCTTATCTCGTTTTCAAGTTCAAAACCTTTTCCTCACGTCGTCTCCCATCTCTCGCTGATCAAATCCGATTGTACGACTCATATTTCAATTCCAAAGTCCTACTTATCAAAATAGAAAAAAAAAGAAATCATTTTGATTTGTTCACTGATTGATTTAGGTGTTTTGGTTGATTGAACAGGCCCCAAAGAAGGAAAAGACACCTCCACCCTCTCGTTAAATTTTTGAGGTTAGTTTTATTTATTTTTGAGGATCAACCCAACTTGAGGATCGTCTTTTCACCATCACTCGCTCTTTAATGAGCTGCCAAACGAAAACCAACTCAACTTTAGGAGACATCCCTTGCTAGCAGAATTTATTTAAACCCTCCCTCTTTTCCCCCCTACATCTCACACAATTACAAAAGAAGCCGATCGAGAAATGGCCATTGGGATCAAAGAGCCAAACCAAGAGCCCTCCCTAATCCTTAGATGTAAAATCGTCGAATGGATAACAGAGCTAAAACAATTCCATGAACTTGTTCCTAATCGAGCACATTATGCGAAGAGAAACATTCCAAGTTCAACCAATCCTCTCCAACTACCAAAGTCTTCACAACCCCCCCTTCCTTATTAAGTGGATAATGCATAGATTCTGGGGAAAGAAACTCTCAGTGGCACCATATTAGACAAGGATCATCCCTAGAAACTAATTCTAGAACCATCACCAAGCACAACCCTAATGCCCTCCTTTAACAACCCCTCCGAACGAGACCGATAAAAAGACAAGCCACTGCTTTCACAAAATGGGATGCTGATTTAGCATTAGAACCTCTCCAAACAACTTTTGTCATCCAAACCATATCTAGCAGTAATCATCATTCTCCACAACAAGAGTCCTCATTGTCGATCTCCAAACCACTTAGCCAGTAAGGCCTTGTTCTTCACACACATTCTCCCTATACCAAGACCACTCTAACGTTGCTCTGGCACCACAAGCTCCCAATTAATTGCATGACTTCCTTCTGACTAAGTCATCACCCCAAAGAACTTCGTTCGATTCTCTCAATGTTTTGTGCAATACCACACAAATCCAGAAAATGGACATATGAACCGTTGAGACTCTTAGAGAGAAACCGTTTGGAGACTCTTAGAGAGAAAAAAGAAAGTAGAAAGGGTTAGGAAATAGAACTTAGGGTTTTTTTTTTTTTTTTTTTAACACATATATATATTAGTCGTTTATTCGGTTCAAACTGGTTTTGAAACCAAAACCGGATTGAACCGAAATCATTTCGGTTTTTACATTTTTGAACCAGTTTAAACCGAATTTATCTATGAACTAACCGAACCCTTTTTTCAGTTCGGTTTCGCATCGGTTTTGGTATGGTTCCGAATTTTGTACCCACCCTTAGTCACCACCATTTGGAAGGAATTTGGGAAAAATTTGAGAAGGTCATTCTCAACAAAATAAATAAAAAAAAAAAATTATATATATATTATATATATATGCACATCTCCCTCAATTACACACACTAGCTGTCTTATCTCTTTTTAAGCTCAAAACCACCTTTTCCCTCACTCGT
This sequence comes from Acer saccharum, assembly GCA_030490815.1. Lineage (NCBI taxonomy): Eukaryota > Viridiplantae > Streptophyta > Magnoliopsida > Sapindales > Sapindaceae > Acer > Acer saccharum. The sequence goes on from CM059872.1 coordinate 29,081,755, forward strand.
CTCCTATCTCTCTCTGATCAGATCCGTTGTACGACTCATATTTCAATTCCAAAGTCTCTACTTTATCAAATAGAAAAAAAAGAAATCTTTTGATTTGTCACTGATTGATTGAGTGTGTTTTGGTTGATTGAATAGGCGCTAAAGAAGGAAAAAGGCACCTCCACCCTCTCGTTAAATTTTGAGTTAGTTTATTTATTTTTTAGGATCAACCCAAACTTTAGGATCGTCTTTTTAACCATCACTCGCTCTTTAATGACTGCCAAACGAACAACTCAAATTTAGGAGGAACAATCCCTTGCTACAGAATTTATTTAAACCACCCTCCCTCTTTTCCCCCTACATCTCACACATTACGAAAAGAGCCGATCGAGAAATGGCCATTGGGATAAGAGCCAAACCAAGGCATCCCTAATCCTTAGATGTAAATCGTCGAATGGATAACAACGCTAAAACATTCCATTGACTTGTTCCTACGACACACTTTGCGAAGAGAACATTCCAAGTTCAAACCGATCCTCTCCAACTACCAAAGTCCTCACACCCCCCCCTCCTTTATTAATGGATTGCATAGATTATGGGGAAAGAACTCTCAATGGCACCATATTAGACCAAGGATCATCCTAGAAACTAATTCTAGAACCAATCGCCAAGCACAACCCTAATGCCCTCCTTTAACAACCCTCCGAACGAGAGCCCGAATTAAAAGACAGCCATTGCTTTCACAAAATGGGAATGCTGATTTAGCATTAGAACCCTCCAAAACAAACTTTGTCATCCAAACATATCTACAGTAATCATCATTCTCCCAACAAGAGTCCTCATTGTCGAATCTCCAAACCCCCTTAGCAAGTAAGGCCTTGTCTTCACACACATTCTCCCTATACCAAGACCAACCTCTAACGTTGCTCTGGCACACAAGCCCCAATTATTGCATGCACTTTCCTCTGATAAGTCCATCACCCCAAAGGAAATTTCGTTGGATTCTCTCATATTTTGTGCAAATACACACACATCCTGAAATGGACATAGGAACCGTCTGAGACTCTTAGAGAGAAACCTTCTGAGACTCATAGAGAGAAAAAAGAAAAGTAGAAAGGGTTAGGCAAATAGGAACTTAGGGTTTTTTTTTTTTTTTTTTTTTAACACATAATATAT